>VZSZ01009022.1:7199-47459 GCA_013398815.1 Ibidorhyncha struthersii
TTGTGTCTTTCTTCCCTAGAATGAACCCCCCCCCCCAAAAAAAAAAAAAAACAGATATGAAAGCAGCATGTTTTTATTCAGTTCTGTAAACTTGATAATACCCTTTGATCCAGGATGGCTGTGCCATCAGTTTGGGATAAATCAAAATATAATACTTAGCGTCTGTGTACATCCTTGTATTTTTGTTCTTGCTTACAAGACTAACTTGTCTGGGCTTGGTGGAGGATCTGGTTGGCAAATTGTTTTCCAAATGCTGTTGTTGGACCAGCCCAGTGTTAGCGCTGAGTGTGCCTCTAGAGAATCTGTTTTCCTGATGATTCCCCATGCTTATGGTTTAAACTGTTTCGTGGGAATGTGAAATAGCAGAAACTGGGAAGGAATGATGTGCAAAATAGTAAAATAATATTGTATTTGGTTTCGTAAGCATCCAATTCTGAGAACTAAAATATCTTCCAGTTAGAGATTGCCTTCTTGTTATGTGGTTTAACGATCTGTAAGGCAAATGGAATAAGATTGTGTAACTTTTTTACTCAATTGGTTGTTTAACTCTTTTACTCGGTTTGTTTCCAGGTGCAGAATGAATTTGTGTATTTCAAATAATTCATTCCTGCTTGTCTGCAGGTGATAAACCACAACCAATTGCTGTTTCCAATCATTCCAGTGTACAAACAGTCACATAAGCAGAGCAACTTTTGGGGCCTTTCCTCTAAAAGCACAGGTTTTTGCAGATGGCCTTCGTGCTAGGATTTTGTCATTTCCATTAGACTTTCTGGCATCTTCCAGTATTTAGTTTCTGATGTTTGGGCTTAATCTATTTTAGGTTTTCCCAAGGGACTCAAAAGACTGCTCGAAGATGAAACAATTAAAAAGGTTGGCGTAGGAATTGAGGGAGATCAATGGAAGCTGATGAGTGACTTTGAAATCAAACTGAAGAGCTTTGTGGAGCTGGCTGACGTTGCTAATGAGAAAGTAAAACTTAAAACCTTTTTGTTGTGGGAGGGGAATCTTGTTATTGTGCTATACTAAAGGAGGCTTCCCTATCTTCATAGGAGATTGAACTTCTTCGTAGGAGTTCAATTCTGATAGCAAGCCTGTTCTGTAGGATAAAGCAGAGATACGTTGTAACTTAGTTAAAAAGAAAAAGATTAAAAGCTCTCAAAGTCTACAGAACTAAGTACTGTCTTCCTGTGAGCCAGTTCTTAATGAACACTTGTCCTCTTTCAGGCCTGTTTACCTTTTGTTTACAAGGTATGGCTTGTTAATTCAGCTGCAGAGGCCTTTTATTTACTACTTAGTGATGGAAATTGCCAGACTGTGTCAAATCAAGGTTCTACAGGCAAATAGTGTGCTTGTGCCAGCAGTGGCTAAACATTCAAAATAAGATGCAAGAAATGCTGTGGAGGCACTGGAGGACTGATGCCTGTTTGAAGGGAGGCAGCCCTGCTGCTGTGGCTTGCTTCATGCCGGGAGGAAGCATTGAGGTCTTCCTCAAAGTCCTCTGCGTGGAGGTGTTTGCCATATAATCTGGAGCCATAGAAATATCTTTGTTTCCATGACTCTGAAGTTGGTGTTGCCTCCGCTCCCGTGTGGATGCAGCTTCCAGTGCCCGATGACCCATTGTTTAGAAGTACCGTTGCATTTGGCACACCCTGAATCTCAGTTTAGTTGGATTTTGGTTAGATGTCATTAGATGTGGGAGATCTGTGCTGCCTTACTAAGGAAAAGAGCAAAAGGTTCATTACCTTCCAAATCATCCTACCATTTTTTGCTCGCATGTCCCTTAACCCTTTCTTACCTTTTTGTATATGCAAGGCTTTTCCATACCTGTACTTGGCCTCTCCATGTACTTTTTTCCTTCTGTGCAATTTTTCATTAGGTAGGATAAAAGAAACAATTGTAGTTTCCTGGCGGACAGAGATTTATGCCCAGAAATAATACTACTTATATTTTTCTCAGTTCTGTGCTCTATGTACCCTGTGTAATTAAGTGGGGAGAGGGGAATGTATCCACAGCTTTTGGGGCAGTGTTCTCCATACAAGCCACCTTGAAGTTTCAGTTCCTAGTGGGTTAGAAATGGTACAAATTAAACTCTTTTTGCTCAAGCAATAGAAGGAGCTGTTTCTTTTCAGACTTGGGAGTTTCCTCAGTTCATCCCCCCTCCCTTTTTTTTTTTTATCCCAGCATCCAACTCCAGGATAATTTGTTATGAAGATGAGCAATGTGATCTCTGATGGCAGCTTTAAAGTCTTCTGCTAAAGAGAAAACAAACCAAAAATAAACTTGAAAGTGAAGCTTGAGAGAACAAAGAATAGGCTTGTAGATAATGGCACAGTGTGAAGGGGAGGGCTTGGGCATACCTAAAATGAAGAGCTGGTAGTTGGTTTTGTCTTTTTTTTTTTTTTTTACACCAGATTTAAGGGGATGAGCTGATAATGCTGCAGTGCTGCTGTTTGCTCGACAGTTCTGCATGTTTTGCAAGTTGGAATAGCAGAAGGCTGTGCCTGTGAGTCCTGGATCCTTGGGGTCTGAAGGAAAGTTTCCCAAACTGACTATTAAGACAATAGCTTGTAGCAACTGTGATTGACAAGTACGGTTACAAAAGCAATTGAAAACAGCAGTGTGGTGGGGTAACTTCTAGAGACTTCTGATGAACTGCTTCCCAGCACACTGAATAGTGGTTGGCGTGGCTTATAACTGCGCTCTTTTGCTGGCGCTTGATTTAGGACTTGCAAAAGATGACAAAACACTTACAGGCAGACTCTAATATTCCTCTGTTTATATTAAATAAATGCCTGGTGTTTGATACTGAGTTTCTGTAATTAGAAAGGCAAATAATAAAAAAATCCTGAAGGAGAGAGGGGTTTAAGTCTATGGCTTTTATTTTATCAACCCGGAGACTACATTGTACAGATATTTCCTATTTTGGTACCACCTCATTGCATGGACTCATGTAGCCCTAATGCCATCTTTCCAGCTTGACAATATAGGTATATCCCCTAACAATACAGTTTCAGAGCAGGGAAGTACAGGTTTCAAATGGCCAAACTTCCTTTTAATATGATGAGAGCAGGATTAGGTCTGAGGAACAATCACTGCTTTGAGAAACTAGTTTGTTCTGACTAACCCAGAGCTCTTTGCTTCTATCGAGGGATTAAGTACGCTTTGCTGATTTGAGGAATACGTTCTGCCAGGTCCAGTTGCTTTCCCCTTTAAACATGTCCTCTGTTTGTTTGTTTGGTTTTTTTTTCTTTCCCTAGCTGAAGTGTAAGGAGATATGGAGTCTAAATGGTCTGGTCAAACACCTTTTTGGCAAACAGCTCTTGAAGGATAAGTCTGTCCGCTGTAGTAACTGGGAAGAGTTTCCACTCAACGAGGAGCAAAAATTGTATGCAGCCACTGATGCCTATGTACGTATAAGAAGAGATCACTGTTCCACCCATATCAATAAATTCCTTCTCTAATGTGCTGTTAGCTGCTGGTTTTAGTGCCTTTCTGCTATAGAACGTAACAAATGTAGGAAGGCTCTGAGGTCCACTGTGGATATGGGATGTTTAAAGGCAGAAATGCCACCAAGTAGGTTGCTGTCCAATTCCTTCTGTATTACGCTTTAAACCTCAGCATTCATCCAGATCTTCATAATATCTTCCCTGTTGAAGATAGTACTGCTTGTATGTGACTTGGTAACCTGGCTCATTGCTGAGGTCACTTAAAGAGGATATTGTGGTTAATGTTTTGTGTAGAAAACTGACTGCAGATGAAAGCAACCCCATTCCACAGCAGCCTTGAGCTTCCCATGAGGTCCTTACTGCTTAATGTTTCCTGGTGTTGCAAGACTTTCCTTTTTATTGAAGCCTGTTCTCAAAGTAGAACTCCTGGAAGTTCTGCTGTGCTCTGGACGTGCCGAGCAACACTGGCACCAGCAGGTATGACTGAGGAGTGTCTTGTCTGTTTGGACTCGCTTCAAGTTGTCATCTCAGGGAAGTGAGATGTGATGGAGCAATCGGGTGAATCTGTCTGTATGGAGTAAGCCTAAATTCTTGCAGTGTCATTATCCCCACATAGGTGTAACATGGCTGATATGTATTTAAGTACAATAATCGCTTATGAAAGTGAAGAGCAGGTAATTACTTTTTTGGTTCCCTCGTCTGCAGGCATTCGTTGTGGCTTGTTAGCACTTTTGGATGTGTTTTCTACTGGGGATTTTGGTCATCTTTTTTGAGCTGTTTATGAAGCAAAATCCTGCTCAACATAATATGTGAGATAAACAACTCTGAAGAAATACAGCCTTCTTCAGTGGCTAATACAGCAGAACCTCAGTGTGGATTACTAGGAAGAGTCATGTAGTTGCATATGAATCTTTGTACCTCTGTAGAAATATCTGCTTTTTTTTACCGTTTTGAAAACGGTGTAGTTGTCCCACAGTTCTGTGAAGGGATTTACCAAAAAGCTGCTGGGTGCTCTCTGCTTCCTGGGAGAAGATTGTTCTTTATGGCACTGAAAAAAATCCTTTCGGGCTTTTATTTCTGTGGTGAGGTTAGAGGAAGGGAAGTGGGATAGTTGTCTGGTTTTCTTTTCTAACTTTGGAAACACTGCATATTTTTTAGTTTAAGTGTTAAACCAGGGAGGGTTTAGCACCTGTTAAAACCCAAACCAGTAAGGAAAGGAGCTCTATTTTTGGTGCCTGGCACAGCTGCTTTTTTTTTTTTTTTTTTCCCAAGCAATCCCTCTTTCTTGCTGTGCTCTGTTCACCTGGCCTGCCGTTTGGACCCTCACAGGAAAACATGAGGGAGTAACTTGTTTCTTTCTCTTTCCTCTTTTAAGGTTCTCTAGTTAACATGTGTAGCCTAATTAGCACATTCCTGGCTTTAGGCTGCATTTTCCTGTTACAACTTATTATTCATATCAAGGGAAATACTAAGCACACAGAGCCGATCTTAGTAGGTTCGTAGCTGTTCTCTTGGAGCACTACATAAAATCTGTATGAGGGGGAGCAGATGGTGAGACTGGGAGCGGAGTCCTTGGAGCTCTTTATTTGCAGCTAACTTTCTAAGATAACCATGTTGGGATCTATATAAGAGCATCTGCTACAATGTGGACCCGAAGTCAGGACTTTGCCTTTCGGGAAGCATTCTGTAAAACGTAACCTGGTTGTGATGAGCAATGCAGTAAGGCAGACCATTGACTGTTGTACGTCATGGGCCAACAGCTCAGAATTCAGTGTTCACCATATATTCATGCCATGGTTTGCCAAAGTAATTATTGAGGTTTTTTGTTTAGTCTCTGTGATGTTGTTTCTCTGCAGAGTGCTAACTTTTTTCTTTTGCAGGCTGGCTTCATCATTTATCAAAAACTGAAAAACATGAATAACAGAGACCAGAAATTATTTTGTGTAAGAAGAGGTAAGTTATACAATCAGGCATAAGGAATTTATTCAATTGTACAATTGAACATTCTATTTCCCAACAGGTCTTTTTTTTTTTTTTGTAGTATCTTGGTGTCAGGATTGTCTGGTTTCTTGGTGATTAGAGATCACTTCCAGAGAGAGCAGACAGTAAAGGCTCTTGCATGGCCTGGGTTACCACACTGTGGAACTATTTTCCATAGCGATGTAGGAATGTGGTCTTGGTATGTTGTTTATTTCTGCTGTATACAGAGATGGTAAGAATCCCTGCTATCGTTATGGTTTGTTTATGGAAATGCTTCAGTGAGTTAATTTCAATTCTGCTGTTGCAGGGACAAAAACCTAGTTTAAGAAGAAATAAGACCACAAAAAAATACATTTTATGATGTGATGCTTTTCTTGGGGTGCATAAATAGGACCCCAATTTTTTTTTTAGAGTGGCTTAACATTATTTATTTGATTAGAAAAGTGATTCTAAAATCTTAGGCTTTGTTCAGTTCCGTGCTTTGTAAGAAAGTTGAGTGTTGCATGTTGCTTATGGCTGAAAAAAAGGCAGGGGGAAATTTATTTCCTTTTTGTACAAGCTTGTACATACTAGGGAAGGATCGCTTTGTAATGGTCCTGTTCTGTATCCTTTTTTCCTGAGCATGTGTAACAGGCTGCTTGAAGAGATGCAGTGCTGAAGTACACAGAAGCTTGGCCTGATTCCAAGTACTTGATTTCTAAGCGCTGGAAAATGCTGCCTTATCTGTATATCTTGTAGATATGCGGTTACTTGAATGGAACTTATTTGTGTGTAGATGTTAGACCTCGATTATTGTGAAATGACTCTGACGCTTCTTATAGATGGCATGTTGTCAGAGGGTATGAAGGAGCACTTGACTTCACTAGCGGGAGAGATAACAGACCTGGCTTCTCGCATACCTGACTCTTCTGGACAACTTGAAAACTTGCAGAGGTTAGACTTTTGCCAGCTTGTCTCTACTTTACCTTGTTGTTTTGCTCTTCATCCCTGAGGTCCCACGCAACCAAATACATGTGTGTTAACAGCCATCTCTGTTATTTGTGCATTCTTTTCCAAGAAAAGAAAGCACAGTACACTTGATGGGAAAACATTGTCTTTATACGTAGGAACATAGTTTTTCACTGGCCTAATTGCAATGGGTTTGACATGGAACTCTGAATCTGTTTCTTCTTGCTGAAAAAATGTACGGCAAGACCTCTTTCATAAATACTCAGGACTTGCACGTGACTGACTACTAGAAATCTGGAGACTTGATACAAGCACGGGGGCTATACCACAACAGTGTTTTTGGAGAGTCTTTATAGGTTTTCTTCAGTGTGGAAAAAAAAAAAAAAACAAACCTTCATTTTCTTCTCACAGAAGTGGAATGCCAATTGCATATGAGCACTGAGCCTTTTTATGTGAACTTTTAGACAAACTATCTGGAGAAACAGACTGCTATAGAATCCTCAGTTCTACTTGTGGCAAAGATGTATGTATGTAGTAACTGCCTCTATCATTTTGGTTTAACTTCCTTGTTTGACCTTCTAGGGCTGCAGAAATACTAGCTGACATAACAGTGAATGTAAACGCCCTAAGAAGCACGCTGTTTGGTTCAGGTTCCACTTCTGTACTGGAGAGGAGCTGTGGTGCAACTCTAACGAATGTTGAAGCAAAGTCAGCGAATGTGGAAGCACAGAAAGCTGAAATGCCTGAATTTGCTAAACAACTTGAAGGTGACTTCAACATCTGCTCTGATGCTACGCTAGCTGGCCTCTGGGAGGGAGATGGTAATGAAGAGGCAGAGAGATGTAACATTGTTGTGGAAGATGGGGCTGCAGCAGCCAGCTCTAAGGACACAGCAGACAGAGATGATTTCATGTCACTAGACATTACCGAGCAAGAACTCCAGATCTTGGAACGTCAGGCTGCAAAAGAATTGCTCAACGAAGCTGTGCCTGAGGTAATGAGAAAAGCCCTCCTTAATCCTGGACGCTCAGCAGAGGAAGTGATCTCCTCCTTAATTTCCCCTGAGATTTTAAAATGTTCTATTCCTGAGAGAATATTAAATTGGGCTGGAAGAAGGGCTCAGAGTATGGAAAATTGTTTGTGGAGATAGTCAGGCACTGAGCCGCTCTTCAGTCATGTGGTTGGAAGGATTAGTACTGAATACAGAAGCTCTAGATAGTCTAATTAGTTTTCTTCTTTCAGTTGCTAATATGTTATCAAAGAATCTTTTGCAGTATGGGGACAAATTCTACACTTGAGCATCTCCAACTTGGTCATGAATAAAAAGCAGATCTTTTTTCTAAGGGATCTGTAAATAGCAGTCCTTCTAAAGACAGCTGAATGTGGATTGATGCCTCTTAAATCAGATTATAATTTCCTTATTTTCCAAGTGTTTAACACATCTGGTGATGCTACTGTTCTTGTCTCAGTACAGGGCCTTGTTATGTTCTAATTTCTTTCAGATTTTTTTTTTTAATGGGCAGGTTTCAGAGCTGAATGTTGAGCTTAGTTATTTTTGGGAAGAAGTAAAAGCATACAGAGAAGTGGTTTATAGTACATACAGGAGGTTGAAAGGTTGTGTGTAAAATAGAAGTAACTTTGATCAGAAGAAATTATTTTTTTTCTTAGGAGGCATGCTCCACAGACAATGAACAAAATATTTCCTGTGTCATTGAAAGTGATGAAGAACTAGAAATGGAGATGCTTAAAGTGAGTGCCTTTTTTAATTCTTGCATAATGGGTCACAGTGGAGTGTAGCTGAGGGGAGGGAATATGAAGCAAAATGGTGCTGCTTATGGAAGGTGGACAGAAGACAGATGAATGTGTGGATAGATGAAGAGTTCAGTTTACTAGTGTTAGACTTCAATGTCACTTGCATCATATCGCATCTTTACTATACCAGCTTGGAGTGGATCCATCCACTCTCACTGCGTTGGAGTAGATAATCATTCATAAACTGCTCTGCTCTGTGTTGTGCATTCAAACTCTTGTCCAAGGGGTTGAGCTGACGCGAGGGGTTTATGTGCTGCAGGTACTGCAAACCTGGGCTGTAGGTCAAATTGCTTTGTAGCTGTGTTCTGCAGGCCCCCCTTAAAGTATTTTTATTTATGTAACTTTAATTTCCTGGAAGGACTCAGATTTAGATGTTGAGTCTTATTTTTCTTTACCCTGGCTCTTTTCCTGATCCCCAGAAAGTGCAGTATGTATTTTCAGTAAAGTGACTAAACACTTCCACCCGAGCAGTCACAAGTGTTTGTGTGCTTGTACATGCGTGAAGGTGAAGTGTGTTGCTTACAGCTAAGTAGAAAGCAAAATTCAAAGGTCTGGGGAAAAAAGTTGGATTTTCTTCTAGAGAATGACCAGGTCTCTTCAGGATGGTCGTCAGTGCTGCATGTCAATCTTCTATAAATGCAATTTTGGTCAAAAAAACCTAACTTAAGTAGAAGGTATTTAGTTAGTGTTGCTCTGAGTACCACGTTTTGGAAACAATGAGTGTAACATGACATTGGGATCTGATCCTTTCTGGTTTTGTGACTAGCCTCATAAGTCGCTTCTCAGTGAAACTTGTGCCTTCCTCTAGTTGAGAGTCAAAAAAACCCCACCAACCCCAACCACTGATTTCATAAAATAAGATTTCAACACCTTCAAAATTTCAAAGACCTTTTTGCAAAGAAGAAACAAAAGCCCTTGTAATGGTACCCAGGAAATGACTCTTGGAATTTGAATGCTACTGGTAAAGTAGTTTGACTGCTGTGCTCTTCTTTGTGCTGTGTGCCAATAGAGCGAAGTCAGATTAAACCTCATGTGTCCCTATATCATATTAGCTCATACATGTGTTCTGTCTACTCTTTCATGCTCCGAAATAATTTTTTTCTCCTGATTTCTCAGTCTGTAGAAGATGTAGATGATTTTGAAGGAGCTTTAACTGAAAGAGAGTCCAATAAAGCCAGGAAAACTCCTGACACAGAACTGAACATTGCACTTGATGATGAAGATGAAGGCATTGAGGAAGAGGAGGAGGAATGTTTCGGTATGTTTTAAATTATAGTGGACAATGAAATAAAAATCCACTGTCTGTAGGAGCAAATGTGGATTCATGGTGATGTTTTGTGCTTCGTTTTTTTCAAACAAAGTTAAAACTCATCTGAGTTTTGAAAGGAGTACTTGTCTGTGTGTCAAGATGATAATTTAAAGATGTCCTTGGCAAAACATATTTGACTGCTGCCATGATCAGTAGACATATATACTGATCGGGAGTAAAGTTGATCTGGGGATGTGGAGGTCATGCAGAATTGAGGGGGACCTATTTGGAACACAGCAGAGGAGAAAATGGTACCTTCACTATATGCTTTTGTGTTGTCCCCTGCTGCTTTTTTGTGGCAGAATTCTTAGGAAATTTTGGCTTGGAGGTGATCTTGACCTAATGCTTTGGAGCTGACCCTGTGGAGACAAATTAAATGGAGAAAAGAGGCTGAAAAGTGAGGTGAAACACACCTCGGCTTGTTTGGACTGTCACTGTGTGAAAGCTTCGTTCCCTGGTTGTGTAAGGTAGACTGGACCTTGGCACTGAAAGTAACGGCATCAGGCAGGAGAAGAGGTGCTTGCTTCTTTCAAGCAGAACGTGGGCTGCTAGATGGGGATGGATGAGTTAATTATTTCTTTGCTCAGCTCATCTCTAAACAATAGCGAGGCAGGCTGTAACAGGGAATGTGTGCTTGTCCAACGGAGGAAAAACTAGGTGGAAATGTCATGCTTTCTACTGCTGAATGTTAATTATATATTCAGGATCTCTGTTGAAATTTGTCTCTTCAGTGTTCACAGCAAGATGATGACTTTGTTAGCAACTTGCAATGTTGGGTATTGATTAGCGTAACTTCAGTAGGGTCTTTAAAGACATGTCTAATAAAACATCTCTGGTACCAAATGTGTTCCAAATAATGCAGCTATGCATTACAATACCGATTGCTTTATTATCTCATTAATCAAGCCATATGTTTTCCTCTTCATGCAGGGTCTCTGAGGAGCCTGTTTGTTTTTTTGTCCTTTATTCTAGCCCATAAATATATTGAGTTTGTCTCTTAACTGGAGTTGCCCAAATCCTAGGCCCTGGGCATCACTAACCATGAGCAGGCTGTTGTTTGCAAGACAGTGCTTCATCTATTTAAAATTTAATCACAGATGAGCTTCTCTCTCCTTTTTCCCACTAAAGATCCATTGCTACCAGTACCTAGTGAAAGCCACATCACATGTCTGAAGACACATTTTGGGCATTCTTCTTTCAAACCGTAAGTATATTTTCTGTTAAAATGTACACTCTAAGGTTCATTTTCTTTCCCTTCTTTCAACTCTGATTTTTTTTTTATTACTACTTACTTTAAAAACCACTAACAAACTGGGACCTGTGCGAAATCACTAGGAAAAGAAAAGCAGCCTTTGCCACAAAAAAAAAAAAGTCAAAATAAATCTTAGAGTGATAACAGCAGTACTGTACACTCTCATAGAGGAGTTTCTTGACTCTTCTGATGACATACCTCCTGTGATTGAAGCTTTACTGTATCAGGGCTAGTTCAGGTGTGTTAACATCTGTGGAGTTTGCTTGCTGTTTATTTCTGTATGATAAACTTCCTGAGTCTGGTTATCGTTTGTTATGTGGCTGTAATTAAGGAGGGACAGGTTTCTGGCGATCTAGTGTGGTGTAATCTCAGTGCAGTATGTGCTTATGTACTCGAGCGTTGCTGTTACAGTTCTTAAGTTCAATGGGAGTGGGATAAAATCATCCTGGATGACTGGTGGTGGAATACTTTCTGTGCAAGACACAGCCTAAGAGCAACACCATGGGGGAAGCTGTTTAATTAAATTAAAATATTTGGTACACTTGCGGACACAGGGGTCAGTTGTTTTTTTTTTTTAACTGACCACAGTTATATGCACTTGCAAGACCACAAAAGTGTGGAGATTGTTGGGCAAAATCAATGTTCTGTTTAGAATCTCTTGCATTGAAGATAACTATAGTTTTTGGTGTTTGTGGATCAATTATTAATGTATGGGAGACATGGTTGGTCTTGTGATCTTCTGTGAATGACTGCATTGAATGTTACATTGCCTGAGTCCTGTTAAGAGACCCCCACTGTAACACTGGTGGGACTACCTGCAGTAGTTGGAGTGTTTGAGTGGTTGCAGCATGCAAAGACAATCTCTAAGGCAGCCGGAAGGGTTTCTTTAACCTGAAATCCAATTGAATATGCAGTTTCACAAAAAACTGTTATGTGTGGTAGCAAAAATAAAATACTCCCCTTTGTTAAATTTAAAGGGTCCAGTGGAAAGTGATCAATTCTGTTATAGAAGACAGAAGAGATAATCTTGTTGTCATGGCAACTGGTAAGTTACCTTTACATCCTAAGAAGCAGTGAAAAATCTTTTCCTTTTTGGGGAGAGTAGTACTCAAACCTGGAGACAGTCCATGTAGCTCATATGAGCAGAATGCCCTGATTGAGACTGTAAGTCTGAGCCGGCTGTGCTGGCTACTGTTTTTTCGGTCCTAGCCTTTGTCTCTGACCTTGGTGTAGGGAGGGGTATCGAATGGATGCTGACCATATTTATCTCCCATCTCTGGTCCTCTGTTGGTGGAACAAAGGCCGCTTTCTTTTTTTTTTAGGGCTCAACAAGGCGTTAGAATTGTCTTAGAGCTGTATGTTATAGCTGCATAGAAAGCATGATGTTTTACTTCTGCCTTCTTTCTTTAAGGCTATGGAAAAAGCCTGTGCTACCAGTTTCCTCCTGTTTACACTGGATTTACAGGAATTGTCATCTGTCCTCTTATCTCCTTGATGGAGGACCAGGTGCTGCAGCTGACGTAAGTAACACAGTAGTAACAAGCTGCTGCTGTATTTCCTGTGGAAACCCACGGATTCTGCTTGTGGCGTTTCTTGGTGTTTAAGGTTGCAGCTTTATACAGCGAGCTGTTTGTGTGTCAGCTGTAAAGCATACATTTCTCAAGGAACACATGCAAACTGTGTAAATAGTCTAAGATCACTGGATTTGCCAATTACGTGAACTGTAGGCTGAATTTGCAAAGAACCTGTGCTGGTGGGTGGTACCTGAAGGTGGATCCTGCTCAAGTATTTCTGGATTCACAGGCTGGTTTTGTGCAGACAGCACTGATGGAGGAGCTTCATAGGCTATTTGAGCCGGAGAACTATGTCCAAATTTGGCAGAGCTTCCTTTGGGTCTGAGAAATAATGTCTGAACAACATAGAGCTGGAAGCTGTAGGCCATTGGGATCAAAGTTATGGCATAGATGGACAGTGTAGCAGGTCTCCTAACACCTGGCCCCTTCACTTCTTAAAAGGTCTGATGGGGGAACTGGTGGGTGACACTGAATCACTCTTACCTGAGCAGTTACAGGTGCGGTCAAGATAAATCACTCTGGTTTTAATACCTGATACTGCTTTCTCTAGCTGTACCTGCTTTCTGTTATAACAGCTATTCACTTCTGACACTCTGTCGTTTCAGCTGTGGGAATCACGCTGAGTTGTCTAGTTCATTCCTGCTTTGTCAGACTTGGAAAGAACAGGTCTTCTTGTGAAAGGGGGGATATGAAGGGGGTTTTTTTTTTGAAGTAAGGAACATCAGTTAGGTGTGGTATTTTCTGCTGCACATCATGATTGTGTGCAGAAGAATGGCTGGACAGCCTAAGCTGGCTCTATAGCCAGCTCCTAGACTGAATATTAATCAGCAGGGTGTCTCTATGTATTCAGCTGCTTCTTTAGCTTCTGTACTGTTTTCCTCTGTGGAAAGGGTTTATTCACTACCTTCTCAGTGGGTCATTTGTTTTGAAGGCTGAGGAGACTGAATTTCTACAGCCTAAAGCAATTCAGTAATTTGTCTGTCAGTCTGGCTGCAGTTCTGCCAAGGACCGAAGCACAGAGGAACGAGGTGGGAGAAATTATTGGAACAAAGGACTGTAGTAAAATGCAGTAAACAACCACAATAAGGGGACAGGCATTGTGGGCTCTTGAAGGAGGTCAGATATGAAGTGGCTGAGCTGGTAGGCGTAACTATTGAATCTGTTACGAAAAAGCAGCCACCTGATTGAAAATTAGCAGATGCAGCACCAGTAGCTCACAGGACTGAAAGATGAGGCAAAAAATTGCATGCTAGTAAGGCTTATATCCAAATGTGGTGAATTGCATAAGATATAGCTAAAGAAAATATATTTATCATATTTTCTTATGGATGTTTTATTAGTGAACATAGCTCTTGTGCAAGGAAAACAGTCTTTATTTGGGGCGGGGACAGCCAGAGGGCAAGTGGAAGAGTATGTGGGGGCCACTCTCCCACTCCAGCTTTTCAAAAAGTTTGTCCCACAAAGATCCTTGGAAGAAAGTAGTCTCTGACCCTGCAGCTTGAACTTCCTTTGTGAAGTGCTGGCATAGGCTGAAAGCTAAGGCAGAAAGCATCGAGAGTAAATCTGTTCATGACTGTGCTTTTTATTTCTGCAGGATGTCAGAGATTCCGGCTTGCTTGCTTGGTTCGGCTCAGTCAAAAAACATCAAAGAATGCATCAAAGCGTAAGTCTTGGCTAAGCTTTTTGGGACTGCAGGTTCTGACGTGGTTGTATTTGAGAGGTAGGATGTCTCCCTGATCTGACATCGCTGAAACTCTAGATTCTGGCCCAGACCTGGAACCTGGCACTTGGTGATATCGCTTGCGTTCACCCAGGCTGGGGATGTGGGAGGCTGTAGTCACCCTCTTGTGCCCTCTGGCTGGGGAGACAGGGCTTGTTGACTCAGCTTTGTGTTCTGAATTATACAGGATTTTAGACAGACCTATTTGTCACTGAGTCAGCACAACAGTCCCTTCTTGTTCTAAAGGCTAGTAAATCTCAGCGCTCTGCCTTTTCCTGTCGTGCTGTATACTACCTTACTTTCCTATGGATCTGGAATGCTTTCTGTGGTCTTCACTTCCTTTGTCTTGTTCCCTGTCCAGAAGTCTGTACATGTTCTCCTTTACATTTTCTAGACAATCATGATTTTGTTTCATTTGGTTGAGTTGTCTGGGGTTTTTCCTTCTGTGATGGTGTATTTTCTTGATGTTTCAGGGGTCAATACAGAGTTATATATATGACACCAGAGTTCTGTTTGGGGAACTTACAGTTACTTCAGGATCTTGACCAAAGTATTGGTAAGTTGGAGATAAAGCTGTAGATGAGTGGGCAGGCAGCTTAAATTCGTAATTACATTTAAACTTTCTTAATGCTTGAACATTTTTCACCAGTTTCTTACCGCTAGTGTAGTGACTGCCAATAAATGGTGTCAGAAGATCCTGTCATTGACAAAAAAAAGATCATATGTGAGTAGTGTCTTTAGCATGGTCATGGCATGGGTATGTTAAACAATTTACTGGAAACAGAGGTGCTAAACCACTGATCTTCGCATCACAGGAAGTGAAACGTGTATCACTAAATACGTAGTCTGTTAAGTATTCTAATCTCTCCGATCTTTTTCAAAATATAACAATGAAATTGTCTTTTGAAACACCATAGTGCATCTTAAAAATTCTCTTTTAATCAAAGTGATGCAGCTGATACATCTCTCGCAGTAGAGTAAATTCGAGGCACAAACTCCAAGATTTTTTTTCTTTTCTTAACACTAAAGAACTGAATTTCTAGTGCTGTAGGCAGGGAGGACTATCTAGGGAGAAGACAAGCCATCTGAATTTCTGGAGTCAAAAGAAACTGTATGCTTGGCCTCTGACACTAGGGTGTTTTGAATATGGAGATTATAATGGGATATTTGAACTCGAGTTTTTTTTCTGATTGAGAAAATCAAGGTTATTGTCCAAGGGCATCTTTAACCCCTCTCCCCTCATATTTTTCGGGACTTGCACTTATCTGTTTAGTGCAGACTTGAGATGCTTGGGTGTTGTTTTACAACTGAGCAAATAAAACTAATGACATCTATAATCAGCTTCTGTGACTTAATAAGATTATTAAGAAATTCTGGGAAGCAGGGGGTAGGAAACAGTCCTGTCAGAGGTAGTTCAAGACTTTGACCCGTTGTGAGGGGCATTGGAGATCTGGAGCTTGGAGAAGGAAGAAGGGATGGTGATGGGGGGATCTGTAGAAGTTCTTAGTCCTTTTTACAAACGAGGCCATCATAAAAATGGGGCTGGGGAGTCGGTACAGCAGAAAGCATTCTAGAAACAAAAATTTAAGCAGACTGCTGGTACCTTCTCAGTAGAGCTTGAAATTTTGCAGAATGGGGTGTTTGTATCTTCCCACGTTGGTTTGTCTTGTTAATGTGTCCGTGCTGTGGTTTTGTGCCCACCAGGTATTACCCTCATAGCTGTTGATGAAGCTCATTGCATTTCTGAGTGGGGCCATGACTTCAGAAATTCCTTTAGAGGTCTAGGCTCATTAAAGAAGATTCTGCCATCGGTGAGCTTTTGATATGTTCGATTTTCAATGTATGAGAAGGATACTATCTCATTGCATATGATAGTTTGAAATATCAATCTTTTGACATTGCTCTCTGGGAGTACTTACCATGCTGTTTCAGAGCTTACGCAGTCCCTGTCAGTGATTTGAGCATTGTGGGTTTTTTCCAAACGCTTAAATGAAGGATATTCTGAACCTGGACTACTAGAAACTTATGAAAAGTAAATTACTTTGTTGGATCCTTAGGCTGTAGAAGATGATGTTCCTAAGCTTCTGGTTTAATATTGAGGGATTTTTTTTTACGTCTTTTTTAAGCTGGCTGCCTGAGTGGCTTGCAAGACCAAGCAACTGTTATCTCTAGACACTCCTCAAGCACTTGCCGCATAAGCTCAAAAATTTAGACCTGAACATTACATGCTGCTCTTGGAAGTTTCGTCTTGTGTTCCCTAGATTTAGCCAACCACATCAGAAAATTATTGTAGACTCATTGAAGATGTAACTAAAGAAAGCACGCGTTCAGAATAAAACCCTGTATTTCAACAGTGTTCTGTCCTAGGAAGCTAAGTACTAACTGTATTTTTCAAATAATTGAGCTGATCCAGTGATCATGAATAGATTAAAGTGCCTGTTTACGAGGTATTTCAGTTTTGGCTTTTTTTTTCTTCTAAAAGTCAGGGAGTTCTCAGACTTTTTCTCCTATTTTTCACTGCAGGTTCCCATTGTTGCTTTAACTGCAACTGCAAGTCCATCAATTAGAGAAGACATAGTGAATTGTCTAAACCTGAAGAATCCCCAAGTCACGTGTACTAGTTTTGACAGACCTAACCTATACTTAGAAGTTGGGCGACAAAGTGGAAATACCCTTAGGGATTTGAAACAGTTCCTTACTAGGAAAGGAAGGTAAGGATTTAAGCCTGTTTTCATTGATCCCTCAGATATACTTTGGAGTTTTGGTGGTGTGTACTAAGAATTGGTAGCAGTCTTAAACTGATGGTGAGGAGGAGCCTGGGCTTACTGTGTAGCTTGGCTCTGATGTCATGCTAGTCATTTGTGTTGTGCCCACTCCCCTCTTCCCAGTTGGAAAAAAAGGCTCTTGAGGCAAAGAATGATGGACTCTAACTGGTTGCATGTTGCTAACTTGAGGATCTTCAGGATCGTTCGGTCCTCAAAGGACCTGCTGACACTGTGGTAACTTGAATGGATTGGCTGGTGGGTAACTTTCCAAATAGTATTGTGTACAAGTCTGTTAAAAATCTGTGGTAAGATCACTTTTTTAATAAAACTAATCTGAGCAGAAGAATTGCAGTCCTTGTCTGTTAGCAGACCCAGTGGTGTACCCGTTCTGGCTCTGTTCTCCTTGTCGCAAGCTACAATGTGTGTCTCTACAGCAATATAAATGAATTTCTCATTGCTCATTTGTACCTCGTTATGTAAATGTAGACCTTTCAGAAGTGACAGCTGTAAAAGCATATTTCCTGATGACTTTAGGGAAATTAGAAGGCCTTATCCTGCTGCTTCTACAGAGACCAGGATCTTCTGTGTTCTGCAAAATAAACTTAAGAGCACTGAATAACTTCCAAGTCCATTTTTCCAAAGGAGAGACAACTTGTGTATGAGTGGACCAGTTAAAATCTGTTTCAATTTCTAAATCCCCAAGAAGGTGAACTGCTGGAAAAGCTACGTTGCCTTTTCAACTAGGTTCATTCTGACTTTTTGCAGAATGGTGGCTGCTTCTGTTCTGCATCTTTACGTGTTGCTATTATTTTATAGCAGTTCTGCATATGAGTTTGAAGGCCCCACTATCATCTACTGCCCTTCAAGAAAGGCCACGGAACAGGTTGTGTCCGAATTGATTAAACTTGGTGTGGCCTGTGGTGCATACCATGCTGGCATGGGAATCAAACAAAGGAGAGACACCCATCACCAGTTCATGAGAGATGAAATTCAGGTACGTAGGAAATGAAGTCCACTTGGTCCTATTCATAATTGCAGACTTTCTGGTAGAAGAAAGAATTTGGGAGTATCAGCATGTGTTTCCCATTTACTGTGTCTGTCTTCAATTCTGGGCAAAGAAATTGCTGGTCCTTGCTGACAGTAACAGGATTCCTGGCTTGTGTTTCAGATTCCTTTAAATCTCTTAAAAATGCATAGCATTTGAGGAAAATAGTGGTAGCTGGAACAATATCATCACAAGTTTTGTGAGCGGCTTTCTTTCTCCTGCAGCTAAGCAGGCAAAGGGTTATCCTGGGACTACTTATGTTCTTCTTCACGATAGGTTTTGTGCCTTTTGTTTGAGAATAACTGCTTGAAAACACTCTAGTGTTTGCCACAACACATGTTTATAATCCTGTGCTCATGCTCTGACCAAAATCAGACTTAACAGTGCAATGCATGTTGAGTGTGTTTGAAGTCATTGTAATTTAGGCTGAATTTTGAGTCCATAGCAAAAAGTTGTCACCAGCTGTGTGAGCATTAATCGAGGCATATTCTTGATGTTCATTTCAAAACATTTAGAATGTGGCTTCTGTTTTCTAGTGTGTTGTGGCTACAGTGGCATTTGGAATGGGCATCAATAAAGCAGATATCCGGATGGTTATTCATTATGGTGCCCCTAAGGAAATGGAAGCTTATTATCAAGAAATTGGGAGAGCTGGTCGCGATGGGCTTCCTGCTTCTTGTCACGTCCTGTGGACTGCAGCAGACCTGTCATTTAACAGGTAAATGACTGAAGATAACTGCTTTGATGTGGATAGCCAAAATATGCCAAAGAAAGAGGAGCAGGGTAGGTTTGGTTGAAAATGTGATTTATTTTTTTTTTTTTTCAGAATGGTTCCAAGTCCTTTCCTGCATGTACTAAGTATGCTCTACTTTTTTCTAGAAATAATCCACAGGCTGACTAATGGTAATGAGTTTGTCCTTGTTCCAGTTCTGCTTTCTGAAGATGCTTTGCAAGGCGGGCGGTGATAAAACCTTGTCGCTTGTCCTGCAAATCAGCTGACCTGCTTTTAGACCTATCTGACCTGATTTTTAGACCCATCATCACCCATTAAGATTGCTGATGCTGTAGAATTACTTTTTTCTCTCCACTGTCTTGATGCCTAAATGGAGAAATGCATTTTTTTCTTTTGGGTGAGGGAGTCCTTGTGGTAGAGGTCTCCTGTTAATTTTGTCCATAGCTGGTGTAGAACCACAGAAATGTCTGAACTCAGTCATTTGAACTTGTGTCAGCAGACTGCCAGAGTCTGTGAAACAGTGTACGTCCCTGCTGTCTTTTCCCAGCAGGCAGAAACTTGCTTTGCTCAATTTTGAGCTGGAATGGTGTAGCTGCGTTAAGGTGGTGCCCAACACCTGCAGTATGGGCTTGTTTTTGATGCCGTGTGGTGCAGGTGGTCCCTCAGCTTTGGCTCAAGCAGCAGCTCAGAGCACGGACAGAGTGAGTGTTCCGTACACCCATCAACTACTCCCATACTGTTTTCTTGGTTGGATGTGTCCAGTGATTACTATAAAGGATATTAAATTAGGCTACAGGTGGATACGTCATAATGTGCCACCTCCTAGCATATCTTGTAATCTGGCAGTGGCATTGACGGGAACTTGCCAGAGTTTGGGAAGCTAGAGAGAGAAATGACCCTCTCTCAATGCCCCCTGCCCTTTCCTCCCTCCTCTGTGCCTTTTGGCATGGATTTATGAAGGTCTGTAGCATGTGGGGTCAGAAGAAGCTCTCTGTCTCTCCTACAGCCTTGTTTGGAAAATCGTCATATTTAGAAGAATATGAATAAGGTGCTTTTCTGAGTATACCCTGTGCTATAAGGATCAAGATCATGGAGAAATGGGCAGGCAGTTTGGGTCTGGTTTTAGTGGGATACTCTTTCTTTTCTAGCTGTTTCTGGTGAATTTGACTGAGATGTTTGTCGGGCTGATTTAATTTTTGGTGTGGGACAGGAGAATAGCGATCGGTATTTAAGGCTCTTCATTTTTTCCTTTTGACTGACAGACATCTTCTAAGTGAGATACGCAATGAAAAGTTCCGGTTGTACAAACTGAAGATGTTGGCTAAAATGGAGAAGTACCTTGCGTCAAACAGCTGCAGGAGGAAGTGAGTACTGGAATGCATTTAATGCTTTATGTCATTTTGGTCAGCTTTGATAAGAGCCAGTGTGACTGGCTACAACCGGAGGTTGTAACCAGAAGGCATTTTATACTCACAATGTGTGCTGCCAACGTGTTTCATATGAGAAAGCTGTATCAAAATATTGCCTTCAGTGTATTTATCCTTATACATCAAACGTTTCCTTATTTACTTTTTTAAAAAAACCCAACTTTTTAGAGGAATCAAGGCCAAATAATTGGCTCCCCAGTGAATTAATTAATGATGCTGATTTCAACCCTGTTTTCTGCAGTGAACTTAACGTGTAAATTCTTGGTCTTTTATTCAATTCCTTACATTCCCTTGAGTAGAATCATCCTGTCTCATTTTGAAGACAAACAACTGCGGAAGGTTTCCTCTGGCATCATGGGCACAGAAGAATGCTGTGATAATTGCAGGTCCAGGTAAGCTTTCTTCCCTGAAGACTGATATGAGAGGTTACGTTCTCTCGGGCTGACTTACAAGGCAAATCAGCTCAAAGAACTAACTCTCTATGCATCTGACTTTGCAGATGTTCAGCCTGAAGCTTATCTTTGAACATCTGTCTCTAGCCTTCTCCTATGTAGCTGAGCAAGCCATGAGGTGGCTTATAAGCTCTGAGGCTGTGGGAGAGCCTGTAAACAAAGTACAGTCACTGTTCCGAAAAGGCTTTAGAGCAACACTTCTAGACTGTGAAATATGCTTTTGTTTATCGGTTTAAGTCCTGTTAGGTAATTAATCCTGAAGGAAAACACTTGCAAGTGGAGTGCAGTATCATGTGTCTGAGGTTAAATTGCCCGAGTGTTGAGGGAGCTGTTCTCCTGTTACAGCGTGTGCTGACATATATTCTTTCTAGCATTGCTGATAATCTCGTAGATGTGCCGAAGGGAAGCCGGGGGTCAGTGGTCGCACAGGTATGAGCAGAAACACCTTCCTCAGCCTCTCCTGTGTGCACGTACATGCTTTCCCTGAAGTTATAATAAAGGATTCCTTGTTCTTACTGGTAACATGGTGCTTCCTGATCAGAGACGAGATGTTACACTGTTGTTTTCCGAAAAAAAATGTTATCGATTCAGTTATATTTCCTGTATGCTCAAGGATTAAGAAATTTTTGCCTGGCCTCTACTAAAACTAACCAAGAAGAGAATTTGGAAGGCTGTAATTTCAATCTCTGCAGTTACTTTGCTGTGCCAGTAAAGAGCCCCGTAGTAACTTTGTGTTGCAGATCTGAAATCACTTGAAATAGATCATCAATCTTTTTCTCCCCCTTAAGCGATTTGTGCCAATAACTTCTTGATGTGTTCTCCCAGTCAGTAATAAATACATTAACAAACGCTAGAAAATCTTCAACGGCATTGTTCGTTCTTCTGAGTTTTTTTTCCCCTCTGTGTTATTTTTTAAAAAAAAAAGACAAAAACCTGCTTGCTTTTAGGTGCGATTAAAGAATTACATGCCTGAAATAGTGCAAATATTCAAATACTAAATCCAGAATATTGCTGAGAGAATGTTGTTCTGTCACAGCAAGTACTATGAAGAATTGCTTATTGTTGGATTGGGCACTGTCTTAACCACAAGTGATTTTGACTTTTGCTCAGTCTTGTGTTTTCAGTTTTAGTTCTTTACGCTTAAACATGTTTGACTCCTTATACTAGTGTAACTTGAAGTGTGTATTTTATTTGGTTATTACTCGATAGACAAAATTTGAAAGAAGGGGAGGTGACTTGATTTGGTATGTGTGTTAAACTTGGTTTTCTTTGTGCATTTCAGAGCCTCTTGTTTCACAGTCTCCAGTGACTCAGAAGGTGGTTTACAGGACTTTGGGAAGCAAGCACATCAGCTGCTGTCTGCAGTGAGTGCCCTGGAAGAGAAGTTTGGCACTAGAATTCCCATTCTGTTTCTCCGAGGGTCTGTAAGTGATGGTAAAAATCCTTGTATGTGTTCTGAGGGTGGAGGGACTGTTACAGTGTCCCTCTCTATTGATATACCAAATATACCTATATACATACGTATAAGTGTGTGTACACACATGTATATGCGTGATACCTTTTTCTCAGAGTGCTGGATATCTGTAGAGGGAGGTAGTCTAGACTTTCTGAGGCTGCTCAACAGCACTTTCCATGCAGCATACTAGATTGTCGTCTTGAAAGGCAACAGCCTTAAAAGTAGTGGCCCCCTTAAGTGCATTGTCCTTGATTTTGTGCACATAGAAAGTACAACAGTTTTGGTCTCCAAGCTCTTGCCATCTTTGTTCTGTTTTTCTTAACAGTGCAACGTTCAGCCCTCTATGGCCCAAGAGCTCAACTTAGAAATAGTACATGTTATTTGCCTTGTGTGGAGTTGTCATGTATTCTGTGGGTGGTCTTGAGTTGGTTACTGACAGTGGTCTGTTAAACACATGAACGCCAGCCTGAATATTGGCAGAGGTTCTAAGGCCCTTCCTGTAAGGCTTGAGCTTTTTGTTTTCTTTATGGTGAGTCTGATGTTCTCAAAGAGACAGTTAAGTGGCTGGTTGTTCTTCGGGTTTTTTCCTGTGAAGATGCATCACTTCCATTATCCTGAAAGGAGTAGCCTTGTCAGAATGAAGAATAAACACATCTTTGCTTGGTAATCTGTGGGTTTATGTTTGGATAAAGCAAGTGGTAGCATGTGTTCTAACTTAGTACTGCTGACTGACTTGGAGTAGTGAGATGGGAAGTATGACATGAGGATGAATATAAATGATTTCCACATACCTCTGCTTACAATGTTTTCTAATACTAGGTGAGAAATTCACCAGAAATAAAATCTGAGAGCAAGAACAGAATAACTTCTTATGTTTACAACTTGGGGGGGTAGGGGGGGAAATCACCTGTACTAGTTGAACGTCTTTCACCCAGTTTTATCCTCTTTCCCCTTTTAATAACTTAATTCCTAACTGTCACGCAAGCGTGTGTCTAGGGGAAAGTACTCTGTTACAGACTTCAATGTAGTTGTGATTGTTAATTTATTAGACAATACTGGAAGAAGTGAAGATGATGCCAAACTTGCACTGCAAATACAGAGTAACCTCTTACTGCCTACAAGAATACCCTTTTCTGGGCTAACATGCCTTTTTTAAAAAAAAGTGTTTCTTTACTTTGCATCAATGCATACTCTAGAAAATGTATGAAGTGATATCATAATAAATTTACACGCTATATCTGTCTGAGGCTGAGTGGTATGTTGCTTTAAAAGCTTGTGTGTAGTTTATGGAGAATTTATGCTCTTTTTAAGTTAGTGGTGTCTTTCTGCAAAGTCCAGGTGGCTTCCAACAGGCTTTGGGTGGATGACAAGAGACCCCATCTCTTATTATTTGAAAGCTGAGTCAGACCATGAAAGTGAACAATGTCCTCTGGGAAACTTTACACTAGAGCTGCATTAACAGAAATATTGTACTAACCCTGTAAAACAAAGAGGAATATGCTACTCTTAAGATCTTGTTTTATCAGCAAACAGGGGAATTTGTGGCTACTCCAGCAATTATTTATTAGTAGTCTCAGTGACTGATTGTGAGTGGCTTTTAGTAGTACCTCTAGCATTTAATAACTTGTGCGAATTTGAAATTGCTGTTTTGCCTTCCCTTGGTCAGTCCTATGCCAAGCTCAAGTGACGATGCTTAGCCTAAACACAGACACAAAGTTTACTGGTTTGCATCTTACTCATTTTCTAATTACTTCCATGGTGGAATCTGTCCTCCAAGTCAAAACTATGCTCTGAAAATGTGCAGCCATTGGAGTAATTCAAGTAAATAGCAAAACTGAAAGCTTAGGAATATAGTCATGCTGTAAAGTAATGCGTGTGAAAAGTTGAATGAGGGCCTTCTAGAAGAGGGGACATGGGACTTGTCACTCTCTCTTTGCCTGCTGGATGGGTCACTCTCTTGTGTTCACCACCAGGACTCTGTGCCCTGGTCCCATCTGGCGATGAGCCGAGTCCCTCCTGCCTGTGGCTGGCTGCTTCAGCTTCCATCCCCTGCTGCTAAAGGCCTGAAACAAGTCCTTCTGCCTGCTGCTCCCCTCGCTGTGCATGCAGATTAGCAGCTCCTTGACTATCTGAAATTCTCCAAATTGCTCTTTTCTGTGATCCCAGGAGGTGGTACGTCAGCTCTTAGCATGTTGTATTTTCCTTTATAAGGAAAACTACATCCTTGTCTATGGATGCTCTGTTTGCATAGTGCTTAGCGTGAAGGGATTCTGGTAGAAGTACTAACAGGAACCTGGAAAACCTGTGTTAATAACCAGCCCTATAAATGGCAAGAGGTGACCTTCCACCCTGCTGTCTCCTCTTGTCCAAAGTTATAATTGTTAGTTGCACCCCCTGCTTTTTTCCCTGCCACCTCCTCCCATGGGATGTCTTTATCTAACCAGCATTGCACATATGTGTATATATACACTCTTTGGAGGATATACAATTGGTGTATATACATGCATATATATACATAAACGAAAAATACTTGTTTGACCATGTAGTTTCCCCCGTGGAGGGGGTCTTCAGCAAGTCTACAAATAACAGGGTCTGAAGCCTGCCTTCCAGTTGATTTCATGTGCTAGCAATAAATTGAAACTTCTGTCTGAGACGTATTTACCTACTAATGCTTGATCCCCTATTACTTCCCTGTTTCTGAAAAGTTCTCAACTTTTCAGGTTCACACCAAGAGTTTCTCTTCTTGGATGGCAAAGGGCTAAAGCCCCTTCCACATCTGGGCCCTGAGTTTGGGGGGATGATAACCCATCAGACAGAAGCTAATCAGCTTTTTTTAGAGTCTGAACCATTGGTAAGAGAGGAGTAAATCAGCAACTTCTTGTAACAAAATGAAAAACACACAAAAAACACTTAGCAACGAAGGCCAAAGGAGGAAGACTAGAGCAGACCCCTGCAGTGAGCTTGCTTCTGGCTTTGTGCCCCTGTCCTGGGATTTAACAGGACTTGTCAATTTACTTTTACTTCTGTAGGCTCTCTTTAATTAAAACCAGGACAGGTAACTGCTTCTGTTTGAACTCATGCAATGTAAGATTGTCTTGAACCGATTGAATGCAAACTGCACTAGATGACTGACTTTCTCTGCTGCTGTAGTGGTTCCTGTAACTTCCTCCATGTACAAAAGGAGATGTTTTAACAGTTCTGTCATCAAAGTATAGGTTTGTCTGGGGTCTTGCTACAAAAGAAAGCCATGATCTTCTCACAGCCTTGGCAGAAAGTGCAGGAATGGATTAGGTTAGTAGAGGTGAAACTGCTCTTCAGGTGACACGGACGAGGCAATAGGCATGGTTTATCCTCTCATCATTGAGCTGCTGTAGGTGTGGTTATTGTAATAGGTATTATGTAAAATTGAATAAAATATTCTAGTTTGTGACTTTTCTATAAAGTTCTTGTGTGAAGAAACATTCTTGATGACATGCTTCTCGTGTCTCAGGTTTTTGGTTTACTGGTTATATTGTAAACTTTCTTCCATAAGGACTGAAGAAGCCTGACCAGTTCTTCCAATTTCAGAGTTCTCAACGCTTGCCCGACAGATACCGAAGACACCCTCTCTTTGGTAGTGGAAAAGACTGGCCAGAGAACTGGTGGAAGTCACTCTGCCAACAGTTGATAATGGAAGGATTCCTCAAGGAAGTCTCTGGGCATAACAAGTTTGCAACCACATGCATGCTTACCCAGAAGGTACTTTTTGATGTGAAACAACCTGTCAAATGTTTCTCCGAGTAATCTATAGCTAAGCCATATGGTTTATTTCTTACAGGGTAGAAATTGGCTGTTAAAAGCTGGGTCTGCCTCAAATCCAAGTCTTCTATTACAGTCCAGCGAGGACCTTAATCTACAGAGGCGCCCTAGAAGGTAGTACATGTGTTCTCTTGAAACTTTTTTTTATTATTTTAACATCAGATCATCCGTTTCTGAAGCCTGCTTCTGGAGATGGCTAGGTTGCACAGGGGACTTCTGCACTTGATTTTTCTAGCCAGAGCTTTCCCTTAGGCAGTGTCATAATACATAAAAAAATCTACTGGGAGTGCCTGGGTAGACACCTCTGACTGCTGGTGCGAAAGGTGCCATGTTGTCTAGCGTTCCTGGAGGTGCATAGCTTGCAGCTTAAATCTGACAGTGCCTCATCACTGCAGTCTTTGATGCAGCTCATCGGACAGTCTGGGAACTAGGTGGGTTAGTGCGGAAATATAGTTTGGAGGAATCGCTTCCAGCCTTCCCCAACCAAAACTACTCAGAAGGTGTTTTTTTCTTCATCAGTTATTCTGGGTAGCCTGGAAGCATGTTGTGGCAATGCATGCTCATGGGGGAAGTAATCAGCTAAAGACAAGAAACAGCAGAGGAAAATCCATCAAGACTTATGTTCTTTCCAGTGTTGATGAGTTAAACAGTGAGGCTTTGAATAGAGCAGCTAACAACTAGTTTTCCCAATTATGCACTTGACCTAGTTTTTCATGAAACTGAGAATGAAACAGAAAAGCCTTTATTCTAACAAGAATTGATTCAACACAAGTGTGTGATAGTTGGTCTGTCTTCATGTATTTCTCTTGTGAAATTTTAACTGTTTAAAGTCTTGCTGAGTATGTCTGCAAAAGTGGGGTGTGTTTTCAGTGGTAGTCAGGTATTTGCCATCAGAGTATATAGCTCCAAGAGAATAGCACACGAAGGTTTTTTGCTTCTGTTGCTTCTGGTTATATTTAATAAACAGTGTTTGTTGATCTTCACAAACACTAATTCTGACCAACCATTTTGAAGTGAAAGACAATTAACTGGATAGAGGAGGCCTTGCTGTGACAGGAAATAATACTAGAACGAAGTTCTTCAGTGCTGGCCTTAGGAGCCTGTTCTGGTATCTAGATTGTCTTGGTGTTGCTAAAAAAGAAGTAAATTAGGTAATGACAAAGTACCAATCTTCTTTCTCTTCTAATAGTCTACTGTTGTGGCTTTTTCAGCTACTCTCAACAGGTGGAAAAAAAAAAAAACTGCATATTATTAAACAGTAAGCAACAGTGAAAGCTGTATGCCTAGTGCATAGCAGAAAGTTGGTGCTTGTTTTGTCCAGTAATGGGATCTTCAAAATAGAATCTTTTTTCAAGTGTGGTCACAAAAATTCCATTTTTGTCATCAAAATCTCTACTGCTTCCATAAGTCAAGATTCTTGTTCCTTGTTAAAGTTTTAATATCAACAGGCTTTAAGGTCCTCAGTGTTTTTTCACAAAGAATGGTGATTCTAGTAATTTCAAAACAAAACAGTAAGAACTTTTGATTTGCCAGATATATCCCTGTACCAAGTTCAAATCAGTTTGCTTAGCAAAATGTTGGGTTTTTTTTTAATGGCAGTGTCATTGTACAAATGACTTGGTCTGATTTGATTAAGATAGAACTCATTTTATTACAGCAGTAGACCTTTACCTGTGCTCTCAACGCAGCGCTCCCCAGACACAAAAGGAAGCACGCAGTCACCAGTCAAGCAGGTCTGTATAACTCCTCTTGCACTCTGTGGTTCATCCTTGTTGATATTTAAAATCTTGCAAGTGTATCATGGTGTCACAAACAAATATTTTGCTGCTAACAGTGACTTCAGTGGGAAGACTGGTAAATAAGCATTTCCTTGTCTTTTTTTTATAGATGTCTCTGTATGATATGTTTTCATATGACAGAAAAGGTAAAACTCTTC
Organism: Ibidorhyncha struthersii; assembly: GCA_013398815.1. NCBI lineage: Eukaryota > Metazoa > Chordata > Aves > Charadriiformes > Charadriidae > Ibidorhyncha > Ibidorhyncha struthersii. Next base: position 34,853 of record VZSZ01009022.1, read on the forward strand.
CGAGAAGCAGTAACATGCTTAACAGGTACAGTATTCTAAATTAAAACAGAATTACCTAATTGTGATTGTGTTAGTAGGGGTACTGTTTATAGAATGATCCTTAAAACCAGTGTTCTTCTGTATGAAGTGACAGTAAAAATGTTCAATACGTTAAAAAATGCAAGTGCTCAAAACTTGCTGTACACTGCATTATATTTCAGTACGTTGGACTATTACAACATTTAACGGGCTTTGCTGAATTTGACAAGCTGTGTATACTTGTAGTTTCACAGGCAAGGCAAGCTTTATTAATTGCTGAAGTGCAAACTTTCTAGCTGGTATTACTTCAAATCCAAGCAAGAAAAATAGCAAATGCTGATTAAAAATGGAGCAATAGCAGATATTGGATACTTTTCCTGGGGCCATGTTTGTTTGATTTTAGTCCATCTTCTATGTGATGGTTGAAACCGTAATGGATTTTAACTTGTGGCGATCTAAAACAAGAAATAGAGAATAGGTATTTTTTTCCAAACAGTTTGCAAATATCATTTGAGTAAATAAGGGACAAAGTTGTGACTTGCTTTCAAAGCTGGCAGACCTGAATGTATGCTTTGTGCGGGGGCTGTAAGTGAGCGTGTAGGTTTCTGCCTTTCCGCATTAGTCTGGTAGAGACCAAGATGAAGTTGGGACTCCCTGAGGTCAAAAGAAATAAAACAAGCTTTTGCAAGATGCAGGCAAAGTAATGTGTTTCTCTGGCTTGTGTGGTGCTTCAGATTAAACCCACCTTGCATTTCTGAGCAGTTCGGTTTCTCCTTCAGGCAAGTAGCCTAATGCTGGCAGGTGATGGGAAAACAGGATATGTCACTTAAGCTGAATAATTGCCAGTGTAGCCCTGTGAAGAAAAAATCATGTTAGGGACAGCTGCAATCCAAAACAAGTGTTATGTCACACTTTGCTTAGGAAAGGACTCTCTTACTTCAGCTTGCCTGCTAACAGATATTGCAGTATAATCTTAGCAGTCTAATTAGGGGTAAATGTCCCTAAGTACATGAGTCTGTGGACTGACTGGTAGCTGTGGTGCTGCTTTCTATGCAGACATGCTTAGTAGTAATATCAGCTAATTCTGCTTAAAGCACAGCAGCTGTGTCTTTGTCACTGATGCTTTTGAAGTTATTAGCTCTTTTTGGCTGGGATTAGTGTTATCAGCCGTTTGGGGAAAAATGGGATGCTGTCAGAATGATGTCATGAATGGACAAGAGCTTGTAAGATGTTTTTTGTTAACAATATGGGAATCCAGCTGTAGATAGGGGTATTGGTAGGTTGGCTTGGTTTCTTTTTTTCCCTGCAAAACTGCAATTTCATCTGCTTGAGCTTTGTACAGTAAGAGGCTATTTTTAAGTTATAGACCAGGCACAGAGGAATTCTGTTGCGTCAGAGATACTGCTGATTTTGCCCTGACTAGGACAAGTCCTGTATGAGTGCAGCACTAGCACAAAGTGCCAGGCCACAGTCTGACGGTGCTGTCAAAGCAGGTGAAATAAGTTGGGTGGTTGCTCTTCCACAGCCTTATACAAAGTTCATTAATAAATTGATACTTTATTTTTTGTTAGTGTTGCAGAGCGCTCACTGGTGAAATCGTCTCCTTTGAAGCCCTCAGAACCTGTTGTTTCATCCCGAGAAAAAGAACTAGAGGTAAGTTTGGGGTTTTTTTGGAGGAGGGAGGATATCTGTGAATTGCAGTCAGCCTGCAGACCGCAGTCATCCTGTATTGGAGCAGCTGACTTGGGCAGCTCTTAATATTACAAAGATGTTTTGAACAGAAGTCCTAGAAGAGTATTTAAATATGTTAAGATGGGTTAATGGGCTGCTGGATTCTTGCCTATTAGTGGAAAGATGAGGGAAGTTATGTTTCTTCTCAAATTAATTATACCTATGTGAGCGATCTAGCACTGCTTCATGAGAATTTGGCTCTCTTCTTCACAGACTGCTCTGTATGGCAAGTTGCTGACTGCTAGACAGAAGGTAGCTAATGAGAAGGTAATTCCTCCAGCTGTCTTGGCAACCAATAAGATCCTGCTGGAGATGGCCCGAATAAGGTAAAGCCAGCATGCATACATGTATAAACTGAAAGGCTGCAAGCCAAGTCACAAATCTTCCTTCTGCTTTTGTTGGGAGAATATGCCTCGCTGGTAGCAGAGCAGCTCTTTTCCTGAGGATCTTCATTTGCTCTAATACCCTTCTAGACCACTGACTGGTGTAAGTTAAACAGTTACTGACGTCAGACTTGCTTCTTTGGCCTAGTTTAAAAAAAAAAAAAATTACAACTTTGCCTGTCTTTGTATCCAAATCTCCTGTTAGGTTGACCAGTCAGAGGAAGAAAGTGTGTGGTTTTGTACTAATCCTTACCTTTCTGTCTGCTTCTCTCTGATGTTAATTGTTGGGTCAGGAGCTGTCTCTTACCTTGTGTCGGTAGCTCTAATGTAGAAGAATAAGCACAATTTAGTGTTGCTCTCAACTACTGAAAGGAGAGGGAACAATTCTTGATTACTTTTCTTTCTTCGCATTGTATGAGAGGGTGCTGTGGGGCAGCTCAGTTGGTAATGCATGTGAAGTTCCTTCCCCAGCTACTAAAAGGTATAAGACAATACTGCTTCTGGAATGTTTATGTTGTTACTCCATGGAGGAGCTCTAGGCTTATTTGGTTGTGGGAGGTAAAAGCAAAGAAAGATATATGTGCTAAACTGATCCTCCAAAGTATAAGAGGCAAACTTTGAAGCTTTTGCTGCGGTCAAGCTTCATGATTCAGAAGTGCAAGCAGTGAACTTAATTAGTTCCAGAGACAATGAGGGTACAGTAATAACGTGTCCAAGTTTTGACTAGTAGGTCTGTAGTCCAAATGTGTCATTCACAGACGCTTGATGTTTCAAAGCACTGGCATAGGATATTTCTACATCTTCTATTATTCATCCTAAACCAGGCCTACGAATGTGGAGAATGTGAAGAGAATTGATGGTGTATCTGAAGCAAAATCCACTATGTTGGTCCCTCTCCTGGCTGAAATTAAGGACTTCTGCCAAGTGAATGGTTTGCAGGTATGACTTAGTAAAGTCTCTGTTACTTTGCAAGAGCCTTAAGACATAATTTGGTCTGCAGCTGTGGGATTTCTCCTTCAGAGTTTGTCCTCGTCACAGCTATTTCATCCAAACATGGCAGCGAAACTTGCTAGCCTTGTGTACTAATACGCTTCCCGAATCTGAACGTGCTACTTAGCCAGGTCCCAGTGTCATCGCTGATGGTCCAGATTGGTGTGGTCACCTAGGAAGTCCAGGACATCCTTATAAAGGCCACCCATCTGGTGTCTTGAGTGTCCAGTAGGTGCAATATTATTGAGAACTTGCAGCTACTTAATTGTGATGTGGGCCTGGAGGTCAAAGGTATGGTAAATGTTCCTTCACCATGATTTATTGACCTAGTAGATCTGGAGGGTAGGGGTTTGCTTCCTCTAAGTTTCTCCTTAGAAGACTGGCAGAAGAGCTTTGATTTCCAGTTGTTGGAAATCCTCCTGTTTGGTTTTTTTTAATAGTTGATTTTCTTCTGTCCGAGACTTTCTGTAGAGTGGTTCCTAATCAGTCAGTATGGTGAGAGGAACCACTAAGGAGGAGCCATCGAGCAGATGATTAGAGGAACTATGAAGTAGTCTTGCTTTGTGGAATCTTAATTTCTATGTAAATCTACAGTTCAAGGTATTTATCTAATCTAAAAAGCAAGTAGAGCAGCAATACTACTTCTTTGTAATGCTTCAGGTGGCTATGTGGGGTCTTCTGTCTCTTTCACAGAAAGCTATTATGATCTAGGACTGGGGACCAAAAGGATTCCTGGTTTGTGGTTGGTTTGTTAGTTGTTTTTTTCAAGAACTCTGAGCAAAAGATTAAAACAAATGGAGGAGTTTCCCCATACTAAGCAGAAGACTGAATGCCACAGTTTGTTCTGATGGAATAGTTTTACGTGTCATGAGCAACACCTAAGAAGCTGTGTTGACCTGGACACTGTTTTGCTGGATGGTTGGGGTTTTTTTCCACGAGTCCCTTGGACAATCCCATGGTTGTTTTATTAAGGTGGGAGTATGTTGGTGTCTATCTGGATTCCCTCTCTGCTTTTTTTTTTTTTATGGAACATGGACTTGGGGTCACAACTAACCTCCATAGAGATGACTGACTCCATTTATGTTACTCCTTCTGATAATGGGAGGGTGATCCATTAGTTTTCACTGGGATATAATTCTTTGAAATCTTCCTTATCTCACTTAGACCGACACATTCCCCACATCTGGATCTGAAGATCAGAAAGAAGCATCTCCCTGGAAGCGTCCTAGAGTCCTCTCTCCCTCAGAGCATGTCACATATGTTTTGTTCCAAGAGAAAAATCTCTCTGTGGTAAGCTCATCTGTGTGGAGGTCCCTTCCTTTTTGCAAACTAACAGTGGGGATGCTGTGTTGAGAGGAGATGGATTTGCAGGTTCGCTTAAACCCTCTGCCCAGTGCCAGGGTTGGGTTTCTTTAAAACACTGAGGCAGTATCTTTCCTGGCAAATGGTAGCTCATCTAACTTGACCTCTACAGACTGGTAAAAGTATGAAAAGATGGGCTTGCTGTGAGGTGGGATACAGTGAGATGAGATACAGCTCCCTGCTCGTTACAGTGCCCGCACAGCTGGCAGGGCACTGGGCAGAATTATTGCTGTTATTTCCTCGGCCTGTTTCAGTACAATTACGCAGCATGCTTTTCTATTGCAGGTGTTAGTCCTGCCTCTTTCTGTACTTCTCCCTTCTCACAGTAGTAAGGGCGTGTAGGAAAAACTTCCTGATCCAGTTGCCTGCTGGAGAGGACACCAAGCATGGGGCTGTATACAAGCGTATTTTTAAGGTTAATAACCATTTTACTAACTCTGTTCTTGGGCTAGGTAGCAAATCCCTATTCCTTTGCCCGCACTACAACCATGTGTAAGGCTTGCATGTCAAGAAACAAAGTTCATGGGAAGATTCAATGCAAAACTTGTCCAAGCGCTAAGTATTATCGTGGCTTTCTAGCTTGGGTTTTGGAAAGCTGTGTATCCTGTCATGAACAAAAGTTGAGGACAAGTTACCTGTCACATCTAAGTTGTTGAAGTGCTACAGGGCGTGTGGCTGAACTGTCATCGCGCCATGTTCCCTGTGAAGATGAGCCTCATGAGCCACTTTGATATAGTTTTATTTATTGCTTTTCAGTTCTATGGTAGGAAACTGAAGTTGCTTTGAGTTTTGCTTTGCCCTTCCCAAGAGTATGGGTAAACCTGGTCAGATAGTCCCCAACTTAAAAGTGTACCTAAGGACTAATTAACAAGAAACAGTTGTATAATTAATGGGTAACTTGATGTTTTGTATCCACTAATCCTGATGATTATATGCCCAGTATGTGTATTGTCTGGGGAGAAACTGGTAGGAGCTTGAAACCTGTTCTTTTGAGGAAAAACAAGTAACCGTTTTGAAACCTCTTCTTGAAAAGTACGAGTTTAGGTAGATTAAGTTTGCGATGTTTTTCCTCGAGGCAAATGTTTTAAGAGAAGTCATCCAACAGATGTGAAAATGAAGGGGAATTTGTTTTGGTGCTGTTATCCATGTTCTGCATAGATGTTATGAATCAAATGGGCCATTGGAAGGTCAAGTGCATCACAGCTACTTAGCAGGAGACATCTGAAGAACTATCATGAAGTAGGAGCTGGGTTGATACTCTGACTTAGCTGCGAGGTGAAAGCATCTGTTTCGTTTGGGGTGAAATTTCTGGGATTCAGCTGCCGCAGGGTGGAAAGAGGCTGGTGGCGTGTGTTGTGACACAAGGGCTGTGACCTATAAGCAAGCTGTGGTGAGCCTTAGAGGTGGCCGCACAGCACCCTTCCGGTGTAGAGCCTCTCTTCAGATGAAGTAAGTTCAACGTGAGATGTCGCACTCGAGCTGCGAAGTAGTAGCCTCAAGAGAAAAATGCTCTTTACAAGCTGGAAAATAAATGGGATAAATATTAGGAGTAACAAAGTGTTTTGGGGAGCTTTGCACTGCTATGTGCCAGTATTGCCCAATTTGCTTTTTGGGAATGGGAGGCTGCCAGGTTTGGAGCAATCAGTTTTATTTCAGACACTTCTGCCATCTCAATTCCTTCTGCCTTTGTTTCCCTAGAGGACTATAAGTGAGAGCAGATCTCTGCCTCTTTCTGAGGTTGGCACTCACCTGTTCCAGGCGATGAAAGCTGGCTACCCTGTCAACCTGGAGCGAGCAGGTTTGACTCCTGAAGTTCAACAGATTGTTTCTGGTGTTATCCGTAATCTTCCCATTGACTCAGGTGAGCATTGCTGCCCTTATCTGAAGCTTCTCACGACAGTGGCATACAGATGAAGGGAATGAAAAACTGACAGCTCAGCTACTTCATTAGGTAGAATCTAAGGCCCGTGGCTGTGGCAAGGCAGAGCATGGCAATGCCAGGGTAATTGCTTTCCTTTCAAGGTTATGTTGTAAAATAAAGCAATCGTGACTCATAAGAGAGGGTAGTCCTTTACAAATCCTTTCACGCAATTGTATGGCTGCTGAAGAGATTCGGGCATCATTCTTAAATCTGTATTTACTCAAGTGGTTTTTTGGAAAAAACATCATCCTGACAAAGTCTTCCTGTAAGTACTGACATCTACCAAAAATAAGCTGAATAAGAGGTGTAGAATTTCCCAAGTGCAACTTCTCTGCAAGAAGCTTGAGGAAGAGGCTGAGAAGTGCAGGAAAAAGCAGTGCTTCCTCTTAACACTGTCATCTGGTGCCATGGGCTAGTTCAGGGGCTGAAGACAATGGTGTCCTGACTCATGATTCTGAGACTGAGTGACTGAAAGTTCAGTCTTGCCCTATACTTTTAATTTCTTAGGTTAGCAGAGTTTGCGGACTTGCTAGCTTTTATTCTTCTTCTATTGCAGATTAGTGCATCCCTTCAGCAGCAGTTACAGGCTCAACCAGACTCTGATTGCAGCCTTAAATTTAGTACCACACTGGAATGGAGAGCTGGCATGACACTACTATATTTAGGAAAGCAGAGGGGCTTTTCAGCCTGAGCTAATATAGCTGCCTTCTCAAAAGAAAATGGTTGATAGGACATGGAACTTACAGGCAGGCGATTGTGATGTTTTAGACTGAATTTGAGAACAGTAAGTTTGTGTGAGCATGAATGAGGTGGAGATTTATCCTGTGAGCTCATGATCTGTTTTCTTACGGGTCAAACCCATACATTGTTTTATTCTTTTAGTCTTTTCCATGCCTTAATCTATCCTATGCTTTATTGAGGGGCAACTGATGTGTTTTACAACAGAAAACTAAATAAGGGGCAAGGGAATTAAAAAAAAAAAATGTATTTATATTTTTTCCAAGACATGACCAAAATTCAAGCAATCAGAAAACTTGTTCCTGCAAATATTGAACTGTATCTCATCAAGATGGCTATTGCATTATTGGAGAAAGAGGATAGAAGTAAGTCTCAGGACGGCTCAGGTGTCAAACGGATGTTGGTGTGGTCGGAAGGGCAGCAGGAAAAAACAGGAGTAAATCGAGCAAGCAGTGAAGATGCCTTGTGGAGTAAAACAAAGGTTAGTAAAAAGGAATAAAACTAGCTTTGTGAACACTGTTAACTCTTTGTAGGAGCAGACTAAAAGCCCTTTTATGTTACTGTTTCCAGTAGTGCTTAGTGTCTTATCTTCACAATCCATCTTTCCCTCAGCTTTGAGCAGGACTGCCGCCCTCTGTGCCGAGAGCACTGCTCAGAGCAGAACCAGAGGGTTCCCCTTGCAAAGTATTGACCTGGGAAAAGGGCTGCCCCTGTGCAGCCTAGCTGTGCTCATTTAAACGTGTCATCTGAGAGCATCAGTTCCCCTGTGGGACTGTCAGCTCGTGCTCTACCATAATAAGTCCTGGACATGCAGCCCAGGAAGATCAGACACATGATGGTCCACCACTGTAGACCATTACAACTGCAGCTTAATAATGGCCTCAGGAGGGATGAACGCTTTCTGCTGTTGTCCAGTCCTTCAGGACATGGTTGCAAATGTCCCCTGTAAAATCCCAGACTTACAGTAGCTGGGGCAGTGGAGGAAAAAGTGGAAATTCCTGCTATGAAAAGCTTTGGTAAGCTGGATCCTTCATAGCCACAAAGTCCGTGTTCTACCCTTTCCCTTGTTCTGTGCACTGGTACCTGATCACCAATTGGATGTGGGGAAAATGGATTCTCTCACTGTGCAGAAAGCTCTAAGATAGCAGAAAAGCTGGGAGTGTGAAAAAGCCAGAGGTAATGCTTGCCAGAAATGTCTCACAGTCTTTCATGGGTTCCTCTGTTGCTTGAAACTGCTGGGTGTAGCTCTGATAAAAGTGTCATGCTGTAAGTCTGACTCATTGGGGAGAAATCTCAGGACATAAGGAGCTCTTTTGCTATTTGAGAAAGAAAGGCCAGGCTAGTCTTCTGAGCCCTCGGCTGGCCCCTCGGTGTCTCCACAGTCCCAGTTCAGCACCTTGTACAAAAGGCCACCCTGCGCTGAGTGGCTTCTGGTGGGAGTGGTAAAAAGAAATTCCAAACTCTAAATCCTTCTGCTGCCTGTGCTAGGATTTCATGTCTTTTCCTTACAGGTTTTAGGGTTGATTGCTTGAACTCTGACTCAAACAATTTTTCAAGCCTTGCCATTTTGCCAAATTGACTGCTTCGTGAGTGCTAATTACACTTCTGCTACTGTTAGCTGCTGGAGCTAATAACAGGAACGATGTGCTATTAGAAATCAAATTAAAATTATACAAATGAGTAGATGGCAAATCCAAAAGCTAATCCAAAAAGTCTTCATTTACTTCTCCCTCAGAAGATATCCTGGTTCTAATAATTCCCTGTAGCAAACAGCTTTTAAATTTGCTAATGAATGTTCTCAGATTTCAACAACCTTACATTACTGCTGCTTTTACAGGGTAATTTGATCAGTCCGACATTGAAGGAAGGAGCAGAGAAACCCCATCTGCAAGTAGTGCCTTCGACTTCGGTAAACAGATGTTATTACTGTAATAAAGCACATGGTAGACTTGCTGTTAGCGATGCTTTTGGTAACACTGAGATGCGTAGTTGATCCAAAAATCTCAGCTTGGCTGTTCCAACCTATGACCAGCAGGCATTATATAGAAATCGGAAGTCAATACCTCCGTGCCCACTATGCTGCTTTTAACTGACCCCTCTTCTGTAAAAACACATTTGAAAACACAGCACTTGTGAGTCAGAAGCAAGTGTTTTAAGTTCTTGGAGCCACAGGGATGGAGGAAGTATTCTTCTCCGCTACCAAAAAAAAAGCCCGAGTATAAGTTTCCCTTGTGTTTGAAATGGATACATTTCACTTGCTCAAATTTTATTGTGGTGAAATGGGTAAGAAATAGCTAGTGCTGTCATTAAGCAGTGGTGTTGGGACTCTGTTTATAAATACTGACTCATTTACTTCCAAAAACAGCCCTTCCAAAACACAGCCTTTGCACTGAATCTAGTTTGTATCACAGCTTTAAAGCTCAAGTCTGCACATGTAACACCCTGTTTCCTTCCTGTTGTATGGAAAGGCTGTACGGAGAGTGGATGACGGCCAGCTAGGCAGCAGAGGGGCGCCAGGCTGCCTGAAACCCATCGCACTGGCCTCCTGGAATCAACCTGCCCTCAATCCCGATGAGGAGGAACTGTTTGCCGACTCTCAGCCAAAGGTGAGACTGCCTGTAGCTCTCTGCCAGGAGCAGAGCCCAGACCGGGTGATTTGGGTGGTGATCTTTACCAAACCAAAATCCCAGCTTCTGTCTGGGTTCTTTACTGTGCCTAAAACCTTGGCCTGGATCGCCAGCCAGCTTTTGTTAATATCCTTGATATAGTGACAGCATGCTGCTTTTATTGCCCTTGCTATGCCTGAATATGTCTCTTGCAGCAGTCAATTTATATTTTTTTTTTTTTCCCCCCAGTACGTCTTGTCAGCCCTCTCGTGGCAGATGCTTCCAACACTTTAGGAGGATGTATGGCTCTCTTTCCTCTTTTTGTGGGAGATTGTATGCTGGTCCCACTAAGGATTTTTGCACTGGTGTTCACATAAACACAAGCTGTCTGACCATACATGCAGTGTGTTTTTTCCTAAAGGGAGCTCATGTGGCTCTGACCAGCACTACCTGCTGTACTGCTCCCTTCTTTGAAGCTGAATATTGATTTAAGTGTAAAACATGATGCAGACAAATCATTATTTCTGTTCTGGTCGGTGATAGGTAGGTGTAACTCATAAATAGCACAGCAGCTATCTTATTTGAACCACTAAACACATAACACTATCTTTTCAATTGCTGGTGATGGCTTCAGAGAACTTCCACAACGTCAGTTCCAAGTAAATCTGCTCTGTTGTGACACAGGAACAAAGCGTGATCAGTGTAATGGTCTCTGCACCCCTCCTGCTTCACCCAAGCTTGGGCTGGGAGTCCTGGTGTTGCGTGCACACCTCTAGATGCAAGCACTGGAGCAACCTCTCTCCTGGCTATAGATCGGTCCTCCTGTTGTGTTTCCTAAGGGCAGCTTGCCAGCAGTCTTGTTCATAGAGTCATTGAATGGTTTGGGTTGGAGGGAACCTTGAAGATTTACCTAGTTCCATCCCCCTGCCGTGGGCCAGGATGCCTCCCACTAGACCAGGTTGCTCCAAGCCCCGTCCAACCTGGCCTGGAACACCTCCAGGGATGGGGCAGCCACAGCTTCTCCGGGCAACCTGAGCCAGGGGCTCACCACCCTCACAGTAAAGAATTTCTTCCTCATATCTCATGCAACTCTCCCCTCTTTCAGTTTAAAACCATTCCCCCTCATCCTACGGCTCCCCTCCCTGATCAAGAGTCCCTCCCCAGCCTTCCTGTAGCCCTTTAGGTGCTAGAAGGCTGCTATAAGGTTTCTCCAGATCCTCCTCTTCTCCAGGCTGAACCACCCCAACCCTCTCAGCCTGTCCTCCCAGCAGAGGGGCTCCAGCCCATGGAGCTTCTTTGTGGCCTTGTCTGGACCCGCTCCAATAGGTCCATGTCATTCATCTTGAGATGGACATCTCAGCAGAGATTGGGTTTGCATTATTGAAAAACTGGTGGCTGAAGGATGAGCAGAAACCCATTTATCTCCTAGCCATGAGCTTTTAGAGGAATTCATGGCTTTGCATTGCCATAGCATCCCACCGCAGTGCAAAAGATACACCCAGCAGTCATGGAGAGTGCTGTATGTTCAGATGTTCTTTGGGTGGCACCTATGGCCCAAGTCCCGCAAAGCTCCTGACCTTTCTGAGGAGAGGGAGGGAAGAAAAGGTGCTTTGCACAGTTGGTGATGGACACCCACAGCTATGGTTGTGGGTTTCAATCCCTCTTTCTCTGGTATTAATCAGGGCAGGCGCAGGTACTGCTACTCTATGACCACTTTAGGATATCCACTTCATCCCCTGCCTGGGGGTCTGTTCTTTCACAAGTCACACTGAGGAGCTGCAGTTCTTCTTATTTGTTGTCTTGACAGTTGCAGCTGGGGTTTTGTTTGTTTTTTTTTTTGTTTTTTTTGTTTTTTTTTTAAAAGGCATGTCAGCATAACACTTCGGTGTGCCAGCATGCTTTACTGTTTCAGGCCCAATGTTTCCCAGCTTTAGTTCTTCTGCTATAGCTTGATATTTTTTTTTTGTAATTTTTTTTTTTTTTACTCCCTCAATTACTTGAAAAATGTGCTGCATTTAAGGGAGACACGAGCCTTCCACTAATAATGTGTGCTGATGAGCATGATTTTTTGGGGTAGAGCTATGTAAGTTAGTAAATAGTTGCCTCTTTCCGGGTGTTTGTTTTCTTCTTTCAGAGCTCGCATCCACCTTCTAAGAGGAAAGTGCCGGAATGGTTTGGAACCTCAGCTGTGCCAGTTTTGCCTCTAACCCAGATGAAGAAATCCAAAGCGGAGACCAGAAAAGGGATTTTTAGTTGAATATAGAAATGGAGACTTTATCTTTCTCTAAAGACCATATTATGTACAAAGTACTACTTTACGGGTGTAGATTACTCTTCTCTTACATTCCTTGCATTAAGGGAAGAGGGAGACGTCTCTCGCAGCACGCTTACGCTTTTCACTGTGTGAAACGTATTATTATTAAAAATAAATAAACAAACGACTTCCCTCGTCTCAGTGTTGCAGGTTGCGGCCCTCAGCGGCCGCCGCGTCGCCATGGCGACGGCCAGCCCACTTCCGGGGCGGGGCGTGAGGGCGCCGGCGCGCGGGGGCTGCCGGGAAGGCGGCATGGCCCAATAGGCGGTGGTGCTAGGCCTGCGCCTCGCGCCGCGCCGGGCGGGTGAGGGAGCGCGCGGGGCGGCGGCGGAGGGGGCACTGGGGCCATGAGGCGCGGGGTGGCGGGGGGGGAGCGGCNTGCCACCGAGGCCGGTAAAGAGCGCAGCGAGGGGCGGGCTCGCTCCCGGGCCGGCGGTGTCCTTGCTGCCAAAATGTCCCGTTTCCCCCCTGCCCGGTGTGGGTGATTTTAAAATTTATTTTTTTTTCTGTTAACGCCCGGTGTCTCTGAGGCGCGTGGTTGGTC
>VZSZ01009022.1:47508-80284 GCA_013398815.1 Ibidorhyncha struthersii
GCTCAGAATTCGCGTTCTCTACCGTCAGGACCTGCCTCGGCGTCAGGGCTGTGTTCTGACGCTTTAAATCCCCAGACATGTCAGTTTCGTAAAGTCCACGCACAGGAAGAGCAGGATACAAACAGCTTCATAAACCGATATCTCTACCTTTAAATATCTTACTGGCGGTAATATCTGTTCAATTCCTTCTTCCTCCTACTTCTCGTCACAGAATTATGGATCCGAGTTTATTGAGAGAGCGAGAGCTATTCAAAAAGCGTGCCCTCTCCACACCAGCAGTAGAAAAACGCCCAGCGCCATCTTCCGACTCCTCTTCTTCGAAAAAGAAGAAAGCAAAGGTAGAACAAGGTGGCTCTTCGAGCTCAAAACAAAACACAGGTTGGTAACAAGTTCAACAGCTGTTTTGGTATTTTCCGCTGTCTGCCTCTAAGCTACGGCTTATTAGCGTGAATCAGTCTATCTGTCGTTTTTGTCAGTGGCTGTTGTCATTCTTTCTCTTAAATTGTCACTTTTTGTTAAGAAATTCACTTGCGCAATGGGAAGAAACGCTTTTGCTACCACGTGTGCATGTCAGGCCTCATCCTGTGCCTCGTTTGCTATTACTCAGTTGGAGGAATCGCTACTGCCAAAATATTATTTTCTATGAAGCTGAGCTTTGGTATGTGGATTTCAGGGTTTGCTGGACCCACAGGACAAGCAGTAACAGTGGTCTTATTCTTTTCCTCTCCTCTTTGTGGCAAGAAAGCACCTAAAACTTAGTTTTACTAAGCGTAAGTCGTCGGCTATCCATCCATGAGATGGATTTTGCAACTTACATCTTGTCCAGCTAGCATATGGTGATTAGCAGTCCTTCTTGTTTTACTTGGGAGCTAATCTTTGTTTGTGAACACCAGGGCTTCTGTGCATTTCTGTCTGCTTTGGTGAGGAGTTTTGTTTCCCTGGGGTGGTGGTGCTGCTGATGCATCTCTCAATATCAAATAAGCAGTTAATAAAGCAGCACCAAAATAGTGCGAGCAAATGAAAAGTGAAGCACCTGGGGCAGCAGGGAGAGGGTTTGTATGCACACAGCGGCATGCTCTGTGTTCGCTTTCACTGCGTGAGATGCAGAACTTGGGAGGACCCTTTCAGTTCTCTGAAAGCACTGACGATTCTCTCGTGCACTCTAAAGGTCAAATCAAATGTCAGGAGTTACAAAAACACAAAATACCCTGTTGTGCAAATTCATTGCATGCTTATATTTTGAATACCACGTGTGGTTCTCTTCCATACTCCAAAAGAAACAACAGAGCTAAAAACAGTAGAGAAAAATGTCAAGGACAATGGGAGGAGTAGAACACCTTCTGTCTAAGGGGAAGAGTAGGGAGTTTGTGTGTGCATCCATCTTCAGCTTCTCAGGGCACCAAATAAAGATATCAGCAAGACATTTTAAAATAAATCAAGGGAGGCCAGGTTTCCGTTGGTGCCTTTGCCACGCTTTCCTTTCCAAATAAAATAAAATTCTACGTAGAATATCATAAACTTTATACCCTGAGCGAGAGCGGTTTGCTGGGAAAGAGGGATGGGGAGGCAGGAAGAGGGCAGACAGTTCAGATGTGAGCCTGATCTGGGGGATTTGAGATCTAGATATGTGGCCAAGTGGCAGAGCAGATAAAGAAGGTGTAATTTCTTTTGTGTGATTTTGTGGGGTGGGTATTTCTTTAAGAGTTTTTGCAGTTGTCAAATTACTAGCTTACACAAATAGGAGTGTGTGGCTGTAAGGAAATACACTTTGTCTTTTACGCTGCTGGCTTCATTCCAGACAATATCAGAAAGGTTTCAGGGTTTCTGTAACATTTTTATGCAGAATGAGTTCAGCCTCCTTTCATTTTTCCCCGGAGAGTATTTACTAACTACTGCAGAAACAGCAAGGATAGAGGGAAAATAATGGAGAGCGAGCAGACCAACTTTCTCCCTCTTGCTCTTAAGAATTGGCTCAGAACAAGTATTCAGGCTGGCAAGTGACTGAACAGATTAAGCGGCCACAAGCAGCACAAGTTGCCCTGTGATGCTGCAGAGTCAAAGTCCTTTGCCTCAAAACCCGCTTTTTATTTGAATTGCCAGATTGTTAGGTGCCTGTCAGAATACGCCTGTGTCAGAGATGGGTCTTGGGGAGGTGGGGTAAAAACCTGATGTTGAAGAATCCCTGTCCCACCCCCGCAAAGAAATGAAAATGAAGATGATCAGTCCTAGTTTTGTTGTGTAGTGACTGCAAAGACGATGAATAATGTCACCCTGATGATGTGTTAGCATTGATAGTCCCTGGGTGTGTAGCGCCTGCAGGTTTTGTGATTCTATGACTCACAGAACCTGCCCTTGTCACTTGGGGGGAGCAGAGGCATTGAGATCATGCTAATCTTCAAATGACCACGTAGCTAAATCTGGCCCGTATGTGAAGATTTGTTTAAAGCTTTTCAGGGAGAATAGTTATTACTATAGTTATTTGAAATCATTATTCAAGCAAGTTATTTGAAAAAATTCAAAACTGCCATGTGTACTCAGTTCAGAATAGTAACTGGAAAATAAAGGAAATCGATCGTATCTGTTTATATCTTTTTATTGATCAATAGTAAGTTGTGGCTAAGATCTTAGCCTTTATCTTAAGACCTGTAGTGATCTTAGCCAGCAGTAATCAAGAGCTGAAGTCTCCAGGAGCTGTTTCATGACTTAGTCTACATGTGGCAAAGAATTGTCCTGAGGCTGCAGGGCTGTGCAAGGGGAGATCTTTGTCTTCTGTTCCTTGGGCAGACACCCAGCCCCCTTTGTAGATCTGTGAAACAAGTAGCTGGAAAGAGTCCCAAGATTTTTCCTTGCGTGTGCTTCTCAGGAAGGCATGAGAACACGAAGCCAGTGTAGCAGAGGCTAGCTGTGTTACTTCCTGCACACTGCCTTCTCATGTGCAGCAATGATGAGCGTTTTGTAGGAACACTGCAAGCGGAAAGCAGTCCTATTGCCGTTCGGAGTGTTTGCCTTCAGGAAAAGAGGCATGTTGATTAGTTCAGTCCGTCCCGATGGCTACTCTTGCCTCTTTTGAGCAGGACATGGGTCTTCCAGAGCTGACGCTGTCAAATGCAGAAGGTAACAAAGCACATACCCAATGTCCCTGACAGCGGAAGGCATTAACAGCACTAACATTGTCTTCATCGTATGTGTTGGCATGAATCCTGAGTTGTCTTGTACCTGGGACGTCGGCTTCCATTAATTGTGCTTATGATTTGATTTTTAGCTAGAAGCATTCTCTGCACGTGGGACTGGTACTGGCGAAACTTCACTGTAACAAGTGTATCTGAGATGAATGGTTGCGGCTGTAGTTGTGTCGGTTTGTGATTGCAGAAGGGAGCTTGCTCCTCCGGGAGAATCGCTGGACTAGCTGTGCTGCTTAGTAGTGGCCTGACTCCATCTCACCAACCAGGAAGAGCGTGAGTCAAATTAGCAAGTCTTTCAGTGTGTCCAGATCTTCTGGACCTTAGGCATACTGAACCTCACAGAGAGAATATATATATTTTTTGGGGGAAAAAAAAAAAAAAAAAACCAACCCCAAAAAGAGATTATTACAGGTACTGGTCATAGCACAAAGGTGTTTCTGACATGGATAGATTACAAGATCAGTGTTGTAGCTTACTTGTCCGTTTGGCCATTAGGTGGGGTTTGTTTCCCTAATGACAGGAATATTATTTGGGTTTTATATAGTTTTGGGGTTATATAGTTATATATCTCATCCCACATGTAGCTTTGTTCTGGGACATTTCTCTCCAG
Organism: Ibidorhyncha struthersii; assembly: GCA_013398815.1. Classification (NCBI taxonomy): domain Eukaryota; kingdom Metazoa; phylum Chordata; class Aves; order Charadriiformes; family Charadriidae; genus Ibidorhyncha; species Ibidorhyncha struthersii. The sequence continues at coordinate 51,301 of VZSZ01009022.1, forward strand.
CCTGCTTCTCTACGGGTTCAGGAGCATGAAAGACTGACCACGCATTACTGATGGCCACGCTGTTGGATGCCGTCGTTACGGTCGTAATTTGTAACTGCGAAACTTTTATGGTTTTAAAAACTACAGATGCAATGCAGCTACAGAATCTGGTGAGCTAGAGGTCTGCCTGTTTGGCAGTCAGTTTGTGAGAAAGGTGTGAGTGTGAACTCTCTGGGATGCATCGGCAGGCTGATGAAGCAAGCTGAGATTCTCTTCTGCAAAACGAAGGCACTTCTCGCTGTGCATCCATCCTGCCGGCTCTAGCGCAAGACATATCCTGGTGCAGCCTCCTTTCTGAAGCGTGTCGACACCTGAAAGCTGCCTTGCAGGCTGGGCAAAATTAGTCATCGGTGTGGGAGGTCTGCGACCCGTCTGCGTGTGTTTCTTGGCAAGAACTCGGGCAGTTCCGGTTCAGCTTTGAAAAGTTGATGGGAATGATATATCCAGCATGTCTGACTCCCCGTAGTGTTGTGGTTACCATAGAGGCAGCAGCCTTGGGGCAGAAAAATGTCGCTGTTTGTATCACCGCTACACTATGCTTTTGTGGAAATAGATGTTCTTAAGGTAGTGGGTTAGTCACGTCTGGACACCCAGAAGTTGTTGAACAGGTTGAACGTGAAGTAAGAGGAGAACAGCCCTCTGAAACTGGAGAAGGGGAGGGAGAAAGGGTCACATTGTATCACAGGAGGTTAGAAAAGACCATTTTAGGGATACGTTTAATGTTGGCTTACTTTTCCTCCCACCACCCTCTCTTTGAAAAGCAAGAAACTTGCAATAAGACCTGCCAGAGGCAAGAATTCACACAAGCCTCTCCTGTCTCGTGGAATCTCTTGCCATTCAACCCTTCTATCTCATATCCTTTTTCTCACCCCTTCGATGTCTTTCCTGTGGTTGATCTCAGTGGGAGGACACTGCTGTGTCTTTGCTATGTATGATCAGATTGTTTGAGCGTTTTTATAAACGTTTTCTCCAGTTAAGCAACATAGTTTTATGCATGTTAGGCAACATTTGTTCCTTCAGGTAGACAAATATCTATGCTAGTAACTCAATATAAACAACGAAAGTTCATTTAAAAACAAATATCTTTTCTTCCCCCATAACATTGCAACAGATCATCCTTCTGCCAAGCACTCGGAAAGCCTTTGCCATTATTCAAGTTCGCATCCAGAGATAAAATGATAACTGTTGCTATTATATTTAAGTCCAAAAGAAAAAAAAGTGTGTGACTTGCTCAATCGTAAGGTACCAGAGGCTTCGTTCAAGGTGGTAAAACGTTCTTCAAGTTCTGATGCTCAGTCCTTCCTACACCACCTCTGTTTCATGCTTTCTGAAGCTGTTCAGCATTGCTCTCACAGGATTGGGTTCATTCTCCAAGTCTTTCACAGTTTTATTTTTCACGCAGCAGCAACAGTCTAGCAGTTCATAGAGGAAAGCCAACACCACCAGAGAAACGACGGTAAAGATGAATATGATCAGAATAATAAAGCAGGCGGTGTTCCAGTTGTCATGGAAAGGGTAAATTTTTTGCACTTGAAAGCCCAGATACTGGGAAATGGATGTAGTCTCATTCCAGTGAGTGGTGTTGAGGGTTGCCATTCTTGAAGAGTTGTCTTAGCTTGCTCGCTGTCACAGATTTGGGGGCTGAAACAGAAAAACAAAGCTTTTGAGGACTCTGTTGATCCAGAACATGCTGTGGTTTTTATCCCAAACTGTAAGAACTTAAGCTCAGACTAAGTGCTCACACCTCCTACAGGCATGGACTGTTGCATACTCATATTTGCTCAGAAAAGTATCAAACTCCAAATGTACAACTTTGTGATTTGTCTGGAACATTTATTTCAGTGATGACAGGTCCATGCAGGCATCATGTAGTGTAAGTCATTCTGGAATGAGAGAGCTTTACTTCTTTATTTCAAGTATATGCAAAGACAAAAAGATAATTTTCAAGGTATACAGTGGTTTCGATGACCTGTCCACCATTAGTCTTGAGGTTGATACTCGCATGGCATGAAAGCCCTCAGCACTCTTTTGGCATTCTTAGAAAAACAGGAGATCTGTGTACCACCCTCCCATACCTGAGTGATTAGAAGGACTCACTGCGTGTTAATGTCATGGGAGTTTGTTTGCTTGTTTGTTGGTGTTTTTTTTTTTCTCCTGTTTGGGAAAAAGAAGGAAATTACTCTTTAAAAGGATGTATAAATTATAATGATTTTGAAGGATGTTTCCAAAGAATGGAACTGAACTTTTGGTTGTTCTTCTAATACAGAATAACAATCCTGGTTCCTTAAAAGTGATTATTTTAGAATTGCCTTATTAGCACAGCATTGTTAACCCTGCAAAACGCTTCTGACTCCAGAAGGCCAGATTCCCTGACATGTTCCTTCCCTTGCTGTTCCACTGTTGAGTAGAAGTTTGTGCTTGAGAAATCCAGCTACTCTGTTCAGCTGCCCGAACGGCACTGAGCGCGTTTGGAAATCTCAGCCTGTTTGTAGTGCTGTGGTCATTAAGATAGATAACAAGGAAAACCCAGCCCTTTCTGAGGAGTTCTGATTTCTTGTTTTCAACTGCATTCTCTGCTTAACTGCTAGGAAAGGAATGTTGTCTTTTGTCCAATACTGTCTGTTTGTACCCAGCAGAAGACAAGACTGCTTTGTGGCGTGGGGGAGAGAAAACAAGAAGTTGGCTTCAGCAAATCTGCCTTTGGCGCGACTGGTATTGCTGTCGAGACGTGCTGGTTTGGAAAGGCTGTTGCTCAAAAGTGTGAAAGTAGGCTGTGCCTCAGTAATTTCTGTGGTATATCTAAGAACAAAAAAACAGTTTTGTCTGTCTCTGAATTTCTCTGTGAATTGTGGATAAGTAGGGAGATGAGGTGTTTGGCAAAAAGATTTTTAGTCATGAGTCTCTTTTTTTCCCCTGGTTTCCTTCTTTCCCTGGCTTTGCCTCCCCAGACTGAGGGAACTTACGGGACTTTTGGTACATAGTCTAGTGTAATAAAAAATGTCCAAGGAGCCACAGTAAATTCTGGCTAGCTGTCGTAGTGTACCGTAGGACACCGTAATAACCTTTGAATCCTTCAGGCAATTTAAAACTAGGTGTGGGAAAAGGAGATCGAGTCAGATGTCCGTATTCCCTTGAGGAAATAGCAAGGAGGTTTTAGATGAAACACGGTGGTGAGCAGCACTGACAGGCCAACCCGTGCCCCACGTGTAAGCCTGTCCATAAGCGCGTGGTGGCTAAGGGGCAGCTCGCAAAATGCGCTTTTGTATTCTGGGGTGCCGCAGAAAATGTGGGATTATGGAAGGGGAAGAGAAAGACAAGATGGAAACTTCGTAGAAGCCTGGAGTCTTATTTCCATGCTTCAGTGAAAGATTTTTTTTGCTTTGAACATAAAGCAAAAAGTGAAAACCTAGCTATGTTCATTACGAAATGCTCCTGGCTACCCACATTAAATTTAATTTCATTCAGGAATCAAAACTACAGAACGAAGGGATAATACTGATGTTTTGTTCATTAAACTGTGCTCGGAGGTAATGCTTTAATGAGCCTTGCATATCCCAGAAATAATTCCATGATCAACCTCTTTAGACAGTGAAAGCCACAAAATGTCTGAAGAAATGGGAAGTGACAAAGGCAAGGTGTGATGGTGTCTACCAAAACAGGTTTCTTAAAGCAGTCTAAGCACCTGTCATTATTTTTGTGTCGATTATTAAAAAAAGGGTATTGAGAAAACCAGGACGATGCAACCAAACCAGCTTGCAATTTATGTCTTATTTTTATTGTTCAAATATTATACATTTTGTTCTTTATCATTCTGTCTATAATGGATTTAAATTGAAATGGAACAGCTTTGTTGTTGGGAAGATACCTGGTATTAGCATTTGCAACAGACATTTATTGGAGCAATTGCGGCAACTTACTGTTTGTTCTGTTAAATCTGTAACTGAATACACAAATTTGTAATTGGATACACAAAGTCTGACTGAGATGGATAGGATTAATTAAACTGGTTTGTTTTTTTTTTTTCTTAAACAAAAGTTTACAGAGCAAATCCAAACTAAAAACACTCCAGAGTTGAATTGGGTCCTGGCTTTTGATAGCGTGGCTTGATTTGGTCTAGGAAGGAAACTCAGCTGACCTGTTTTATGGAGCTAAAAGTCAGGAGGGTTTTTGAAGAGGTGGTCTGAAGACTTATTGGAAAACCTGAGAGAGAGAGAGGTGGCTGAATAAAATGATGCGGAGTCCCCTTTGAGGGGTAATTAAAACAAGCAGGATTTAAATGTATATTTTAAACGGCAAGATAATATCCTTGGGGAAGAAAGGAGAGTGGTTTTGTTTAGAACTTTTTAAGGAGATTTCTAAGACTGAGAGTTTTGTTGGAATCTGTTACACGTAAGTTTGCTCACTCTGTAAACACCAGGCACAGAAATTAACTGTTTCTGCTGATGCAAAATTTAGTATTTTAGTCATTGCTAAAAGTGATGAAGATTTGGGGCCGGTGGAGAGACTGGGAATGTTTACATTGCGTAGCCGGGCCCCTTTGCCGGCACAGCTCTTTGCCAAAGGCGGTAGCTCTGTTCCTGAGAGGAGAAGAGCGTCTTCGGCACAGCATGTCTCCCCAGGCAGGAGTCCCTGCCGCTCGGCTGCCGCCGGCGCAGTGCAGCAGCCGGCCTCTTCCCACTCCACAGCCACCATTAGGGCAGCGGTTTGCACAGCGCAGAGAAGCTCGTCTTTACGCAGGGAGGTGGAATTTAATGCCCGTGCCAGAGGTGGTTCGTGCTTCTCGAGGAGGATGATGATCTCCTTAGATTTGAATGAGGCGAGGCAGATAAATATCAGCTACTTGCTGCTGTAATTATTAAAATAAAAGACCGAGGTAGCCATGGCCGAGCCTTCAGAATTAACACAGCACTAATAAGGTTAGCACCTTTGAAAGCTGTCAAGAATTGTCTGGTTTCATGCAGTTTTACTTATTTTGTAATGGCACAATTTAAATTCATATTGTAAGCCAGTCTGATTTGAATGCAGTTCAGCTATTGTATGTATCTAAAATGCAGTGAGTTAAATATTTAATGAATTGGCTTCTGTAATATCTGTATTAGGTTTTAATTTTAAAGTACCATCATCTTTAGACACTGCAGAGCAGCAGCTCTATTTGAAATCATATTCATGGAGCAGAGGGAAATGACTGGCAAAAAATAATTTCAATGCAGTATGAGGCGGTCCTGTTAAGAAAACCACTGAATAGACATCTTGGGCTAATAGCATTTACAAATCTCAGATGGATTCTAACCTGTCTGTTTGTATTGTCTTGATCGCTGCTCCAGTATTTACAAGGATAATAATATGCAACGGGATTTTCTTCCTGCCCTAACACACCAGATTTCTAGAACCAGTTTCTAGCATATCCACAAACATAGATCTCTTTTAGGCAGCCCAACTGATAATGGTTTATGGAATACCCACTTGGGAGACACGTTTCTTACATTTCAGGTTTAGCTGTCTTTGTTTTAAGGAAAATCCTTTCACTATCATTTCTGTAAAAACATATAAAATCAATTACAAGGAACGTGAGGGTGCAGGAAAGGAGCTACCTCTGCAGTAAGCATGAAATCCATTTTCTTTACTGAATCTTGGCTTGGTGTGTTAGCTTTTCTGTAAGATGGAGTGGTCATCAATTTTCCGTTAGTGCACAGATGGTGAAAGTGCTTGTCTGATAGTGCAAGACGAGCTCCTCTGCCTTCAGCGCAATAAAATCCTGCTAAACCTAGAGAGAAGTCATTCTGATTCTAAGAAGCTTGTTACAGGCATATTTTCTTTCAGTAATCAAGATAAACCTCAGACAATGTTATAAAATCATACCCACCTACCTCTGGTCTGAAAGGATGCTGGAAGAGCGCTGTTCTGGTCCCTTTTTTTAACGCAGCCCGTGGCACAGCTAAGATGGAGCTTTCCTACCATTGGCCAGAGCATGGTGCTGCTGACAACTTCCTTTACGCTCATTTGCATCAAGCCTTCAACCCCAGGAGTAAATCATTCATAAATTCGACTCTTCCTGTCTTGAATAAGAAACAACCCCCTTCCCGCTCTCATTTTTGGGATGCTCTTTGTGCATGATGAGCTTGTTAGCGGGGAGGCGCGCTGGGAGTGCTGCGGTGGCTGTGACCCCGCTTTGCTTTGCGCTGGAAAGCAGCCGGTCAAACCATGACGTTTGAAGTGTTAATATCTGCAGATTTCCAGCTTTGCCGTGTGGTTAGATTTACTTGTCATGAACTGCAGCAGGCTGTAGCCAGGCAGATTAAACAAGATAATCTTCTTGATTCAATTGACAGAACAAATACATGATAACTCATCTTAACTATTTGTTGTACCGCTGAATTTCTTTTAGTCACTTTAGACCTCTGGTTACGCATGTGATTTTTTTATTTATAAAATGTCCTGCGTAGACATGGATTTTTAATGACAAAAGGGGACCCTGTGGGGGAAGATCCCTATAGGCTATATTTTCAGGGGAAGATGGCTTTTGTTTTTTCTTTCTTAATTTAGTAACTGGAATAAAATGTTCTTCTGTAGCTGGAATTATACTGATACTTCTACATTAATTTTAGAATTGTTGTGCTATGTACAGCCTCTAGTACAATGTCACATAATAGCTTCACATTTACCAGTTGCCAAGTTTTAGATCTGACATTTGTTCCTTTGGCGTTACATTTTTTACTATACTAGCACCAGTTTCCATGAAGTCTTCCCAATAATTATCGGAAGCGGATTTGTTTGAAATTCGACTGTATACAAAATTCCAACTTTGGAGTTGCCTTTTATAGTGGCTTACAGATCGGCTTAGAAGTAGGGTGAGATGCAGTGGGACAGACACGAAAACAATTCACCTAAAGCATAGTGACTTTGGAAACTTAATGCACTAACTTTAATTGTCCTTTTCTCTCTCTCGACTGATTTTTCCACAAAAATGATAGGAGTTCAGTAGCTCCAAGATACCTACTGTCCTGTCAAATGTGGTTAGAAATCACCAGTGGATTAAAAAATTCCTGTGGTGACAAAGAGGAAATGTTCTTTTTCTAGAGTAGCTGAAATTCTGAAAAGCTGTTACCATTAAGTTTCAGCAACATTATGCTGGTAATGGGCCTGTGGTTTTTGATAGTGGTTTGTAGATACTTTTGTTTAATGGGCTATGCCATAAAATTAATAAAACGGTCATTAACAACCTTGCAAGAATTTTTGAAACAAGCTTTACACAGTAGCAAACCTCATGATACATTAAAACAGAACCAAGAACCAGCCTTGCCTACAGAGGGGATTCTGGATTGTTCCAGAGGTGCAACACACCAAGTTGCATTGTTTTGAATTTATGGGTTTTTTTTTAATAAATTTTCCACTAGAGCTACTTACTAAAAAAAAAAGCCCAGCACAATAAGCACAGCATACCTTTACCTGGTGTGTTAACTGTTGAATACCTTTAAGCAATAAGTGAAACTTTCTGCTCCTATCTCAGCAGCACGAAGCTATCAGGAGAGCTGATCGTTGCGCAAAAATGCAGTGCATTATTGCAGCATGAATTAATGTGGCGTAAATGATTATAATAGGTTCAGCCAGAGAATTAAACATGTACTCTTATGGTAGTTATGCTGCAGTTGCTTGCTGTTTTCTTAAAGGTCAGGTCCCAATAACTTTGCATTTATGGAGCTCTGCTCAGAAGTGTTCCAGAGCCATGTCTGTCGACAGGTAACTTTGCAGGTCTGGATCAACACGTGTGCTAGCACAGAGTCCTCTGAGGGTGACCGTGCCTGCAACACGCACTTCTGCTCATAGCTGTAATTCTGAAAGCTTATGGAAGTAGAATGAGAAAGAGATGGAGTGCAGAGCCAACAGGGTGTTGTTGAAAGCATCATTTAATTGTTTGTTTTCTCCTTTTGGTAGATCACAGCAATGGATCATTTAACTTGAAAGCCCTTTCAGGAGGCTCTGGCTACAAGTTTGGAGTCCTTGCTAAAATAGTGAATTATATGAAGGTATGGTGTTTTGATGTAAAATTGTAATGTTTTTAAACACTTTAGTTATTTATTCTCCTGTGGTAGCTGAAAGATGCTGAATATTTCGAACTCTAAAATTCTTTTCTGCAAGAGTGAGAATTTCAAGAAACTGCTTGTTAAATTCAAAATACTCTCAGTAAACAAAATGGTCAGCGTATCGGTCCATTACTGAAAATCCTGATTATTCCAAGTCACTTCAAAACCAGGATAATGGTTTTTATTTGCAGTAGAAACAGGAATTGCAAGATGCTGGCAGCTTTTAGGATTCATGAGCTATTTATGAAAATAATGTGTAATTTGGTGCTTGACAGATGACTTTGTCATCAGTCTCAGCTGGTACTAATTTTGTTTCCTCATATTCTCAAAACCCCTCAAAAACTCATGCGCTATGTGTACTGTGTCTGTCCTGGTTTTGCAAAAGTTATTTTGTCATCACGTTATACTAATTTTAGTTACTTTATGATAATTGAGTTGCTATATAAAATAAGTACAGAGGTCTAATATATCCTATTTACTTTTCCAGACTCGACACCAGCGTGGGGATACACACCCATTAACCCTAGAAGAGATTTTGGATGAAACACAGCATTTAGATATTGGACTCAAACAGAAGCAATGGTTAATGAGCGAGGTAAAGGAAACATATGTTTAGATTTTAATTAGAGATAAAGGATTATGATAAACCTGAATTATACCCGTTTATTTAATTACAAGATCTATAAATATATAATCTCCCCTTTAAGAAACTACATTGATTCACATATCTGTCTGTCTGTCTTGTACCTCCTGCTGTTGAGGTAACTGAAATGAAAGCTATTCTGACATTTTTAAGGACCTGTTAGAAATGTTACACAGAGAGTATATTTTATGTCAAGTGACTTTATTCATTACTAATTTTATATAAACAAGCTCTTTTTCGTAAGGAATTTCTTTTAAAAGAACTTCAAGCGAAGAGCTCTTCCAGTATCGAGAATGTGAAATTAACTAAACCAAAGGAGTATGGCACAAAATTCATACCTTTGCAGTTCTTTGTTACTTACTGAAATGAAGAAGCCTGACGGGAAATTTATGTCTGAAATTGTGGAGTAATAGATCTGCAAATTCCATTGCTGGAGCTCATTAGTCTCACTCTAGATGCTAGGTTTCATTCTTGCAGACTCACTGTAACTTGCCACCGTATTCATCTTCGTGCTTAATTGATCTGAATGTCCTCATGGAATTTCAAGATGAATGAATCAGCAAAATAACATATTCAGTATTTATACTTGATTGGAGTAGCTGGTTTTGCTCAGATCATATTTAAAATCCTCGCAACAGAGTAGTAAAGGCTCTTGGGACATTGGGAAAAAAATCTCCGCACAGTAAAACTAGGGTGGTTTTAATTAGTACAGCCTGTAGCATTCCTTTGCTACCAGTACTAATATTCTGGGGTACAGAAACCTCCAATGTGTCAGTGTTGGTGGTGATGAACCAGCATATCAAGATGGAATGAAAAGGCTGCTCCAAGAAGGGTATATAAAATTATCACTGAATTGTTACTGGATGAGAAAAGGTGAACAAATACCCTGCAGCGCCAACATTAGTCACCTTCTCTGTTACAGGTGGTTTCTCCCTCCTTTCTTCTTTCTGTGTCTTTTCTCTTTCTCCTTTCAGGGTCAGGCTGGCATCTGCAGACGAAACTAAGTAGAGTTGCCCTCTGTTACAGGTGAACTTGCATTGTGGTACTGGCTGCGCAGCAAAACTGATTTGGAGCATATCTTAAATCATTTCAGTTGTCTGTGAACTGCTGGTCAGCTTCGCTCTGACGCTGGCATCATACGTGAAATCCTACTGTGCAGGAGGTCTCCTCTTCTCAATTTCTTCTACAGCTGCTGGTGCCAATTGACAGCAGTTGGGGAAGACTGACCCCTGTTTTGTTCATCCCAGGTTAATGCCTTTCACATTCATAACATCCATATGACCCGATCTTGATGCGTCGAGTTGTGCGTTTGCACTTTATAGCACACTGTTTAGCGTTCCCTCTTTTTATTTTCACTCCCTTCTCAAAAAGGAACACGTGCGGCTTTCTGCCCAAAGAGGCTTCATGGACCTTCGTGCCCAAAGGCATTAAGTGAAGGACGTTAAGCCTCCTTTGGTGCTTTGTGCTTTATGTTGTGGTGAATTATGCCTAGGCTGGTGAATCTAGGATTTAAATTGCGTTTAAAACTCAAACCTCCAAACTGGCATCTGTAACATGTGGCTGATGTGCTCTAGCTGCTCAAAAGCACATGAGGAAAAAAAGTACTAACGTGTGCTATTTCTCAAGGTTTAAAATTTATGTCCCTATTACAGGCTCTAGTCAACAATCCAAAAATAGAAGTTGTAGATGGGAAGTATGCTTTCAAACCCAAGTACAACCTGAAAGATAAAAAGGCTCTGCTCAGGCTCTTGGACAAGCATGACCAGCGAGGGCTGGGAGGAATCCTTTTAGAAGATATTGAGGAAGGACTACCCAATGCACAGAAAGCTATAAAGGTGAGTAGCATGTCTGCGATTCAGCGAACCCATTCCAATTAGCTCCTAGAAGGGGAGGTAGAGGCTAAGAGAGAATTTCCTCATGAGTTGTTTCTGTTCTTTTGATAACTCAAAGGCTCTTTCAGAAGATCTAATATTGTAGCTTTTTCTGTATTTCATTCTTTACTTTCACGTTTGGCCGGATGTCTCGGCACAGCTGTCAAAGCTCTTTCTCACAAAAGACTCTTGATCTCCCACATTCCAACTGTAGGCATTTTGTTCTGCTTTCATACCTTGATCTCAGTCCTCCGTATCTCATCTTTGATTTATTAGTGTACTTATTGTCAGCGTCCACTTTGGGTGCTTTTCATTGCCAGTTACTTTGCTGCTTCTCCAGTTGTGCTTTTTGTAGCACAAGATCTGGGTCTGTTGTTCCAGTTGAAATCCTTATTCTTGGAAACCAAGTGATTTTGAGTTGTTCTTTTTGCGTTTGTTTTCGAGGCTTTAGGGGACCAGATCATCTTTGTTAATCGCCCTGATAAGAAGAAAATTCTTTTCTACAATGACAAGAGCTGTCAGTTTACTGTGGATGAAGGTAGGTTTTTGTATACATATGTTTCCATGGTAGTTGATTTGAATTCATCTTACACAGCTATATGTATAAGCAGTCTTCAGGTATAGCAGTCTGTTAAGGTGGTAATGAAATGTTCGGTGTATCCAGATGTCAGGAGAATGGTTTATATTAATACGAGGCTAACAGGGCTAGTCAGTGAGTTCAGGGGTAGTATCCTCTGTTTTGTAATGGATACATTGGAACGTGGCACCAGAAATCCAATAATTCTCTTCAGAGTATAGTGATAAAGAAGAGACTAAAAATCACCTGATTGTGACCATAATGGCATCTAACATTTTGCTGTGTGAAGACCAGCAAAAAAAACCCCAAAGAATGGCTTCTGGGTGCCAGTTTGTCAGTTGTTTTCCATTTTATTAATCATGTGCCTTTTATTGGTGATTGTGACAAGAAGCCACAGATGGAAGAGAAGGAGGAAGCAAACAGGGAGGAGATGTGAGCAAAAGTCCTGAGAAGGGGCGGTTTACAACTAGAAGGAGAGTGCAGATGTGGGGTAGTGCTGCTGCCCAGGGCTGCACTAGATCTGGGACTTCAGGAGTTCAACATGTGTTTTCTGTCTAACAAATCGTGGTAAAATCCTCTGGTGCAATGTGCCTGTTTATGCACAGGCATTAATTACACAAATCTGGGTGCATTCCAATAATGACATTTATGCCAACATCGGATGCCTGGAAGTACAGAAAGGAGAAGGTAATCCATGTCAAAAGATCTTATTTTAAATGACTCGGCGATACTGAACACTTTCTGTTGTTAACATACTGTTCTTGTAACATGCCACATAAAGCCATCTCATCATATAATGTCATGTTATGGTAAACAAAAAGGGAAGAGTTTTGATAGAAGCCTGAACTGCTCTACTTACAGGACCGTAGGACAGAACATAGACCTCTTTTTTTCTTTGACTGGCTCAGAGAGACTATTTTCAATAGAATTAAGCAACTGGAAATGTGTATCATTAACTTATTTATTATGTACCATACTTGTACTCTCAGTAATAATAGCTTTCTTCCACAAAGATAATTAAGTAGATGTGACACCTACAGCATTTAAAAATATAAAAATTGTTTCAAAACATTGAAGTGAATCTCTTTTTAAACCATAATTTCTGTCACTTCTTGATAGTGGCAGTCTGAACTATATGTGAAATGCAGAATTATAAGCCTTTAGTCTGCATTCCCTGGGAATTTCTAACCTCCCAAATGCCCCTGAGTTTACCATTAACGCTGTCATCCAGTTCAGATAGTGTCTCTTCAGTCCATCAGCCCACAGCTTTTAGGGATCTAAACAAGGCCAAAACATTTAGAAATCAGTGCCGTTGCAGTAACTGTTAAGACAAACCTTTTAAGTTTTTAGCAGCTACTGGTTGTATTACAGTCGCGATTGCTGATCGTTTCTTCTTGTGCATTTTTTTTCCAGATAACTGGCACCCAGCCATCCTAAAAAAGTTATCAGAGGGAGTTCTCTACCCTGTTGCTCTTAGTTTGTAATAACTCCTGGATTAACTGTGAAATTTAATAAAAGAGCCCATTTTATTAAGACGTAGCAAGAGACATCTGCCAGCTCTTCATCAGGTAGCCAGTATAAATACAAGGCTGTTCATATACGATACATTATATTTTAGCACACCCAGGATTGATCCGTGTTTAGGAACAAGCAGTGCAGCCTATTGCTATGAAAGGGGGGGAAAGCTTAAAAAAAAAGCCTCTAAAACACCTTGAAACAAAATGTTTAAGCCGGTTTTCTCAATCTCCTGATGAAGGAAGGCATTTAAGCTTGCAGTGTCTGTAATGAAGGGACCGTTAGTGTGCCGTGTTTGTAGTTCAAGGTGGCTTTGCTTTCTTTCATCCGCAGGTGGCAGCATGTTCCCATCTGATCAGAAAGTGATTGTTTTTCTTTTTGTTCTGTTCCTGCTGGTTTTGGTTTTTCTTTTCATGCGGATGATGATGCTTTGTTCTGAGAGGGGGCAAGAATACTTTCTCTTTTGTGAATTTTGTGCTCTGCCTGCCTACTCTTAAACCATCCCTGAGTGGGTTCACTTAACTGCAGCTGAAACAGGTCCTTTTCCCAGCCTTCCCAAGCAGTTTTGCTTTACGATTCTTTCCAGAGCAACAGAAGTGTGTCTCTCAGGGAGTCATTGGCAGAATTGTCTGTGTGCAGGATGAGTTATGACACGTTTCTGTGTTAGCAGCGCTATTTCAGCTCATTATCTCCAGCAACGTTAAAACGTTCTTAGAAGACTGCAGAATAAGCCTTGAAGTGTTGTCAGACTCTTTGATCTAGCAGCTGATGACAGTTCAAAATACGTTTCTAGTTTAATGTTTATCCTTAGAAAATAAAGGCTCTGCACTCCTCAGTGCATGATTCTGCCGTATGACACTCTCCAGTTTCGAACATATGTTAGCTGGGATTAATATTCTCTAAAAGTTAGGCGTCCTCTCCCATCGCTGTCTGAGCTCCATCAGTAGTCAGTAGAGAAACAGGAGCTGCCAGGGCAATTTGAAGCTCGCTGAGTCTAAAATAGTGGGAGGAACTGCTTTCTGGCAGTGCCTACCCCTGCCCTGACTACAGTTGTTTTGATGGCTGAACAAGCTTTTGAAAATAAATCCCAATGTACCGCAGCAGTGGCGCAGTACCTATATATCGTGATCTCAAGGGTACTGGAGAAGGGTTCTGCAGTAAGGAACGGCTTTTGTTCTTCCTTTTATGTGATTAGCCAAGGAAGGTTCAGATTGCATGTGTTCCTTCTTGACTTCCTGACTAATTAATCTTCTGTCAGTGGTGTGTAGCTGAAAGCGTTTATAAAAGCTGGGCTAGATTTCAGGTGCTTCAGCCAAGTAAAGCACTGCCCTTTTTGTGCTGGGGCGAAGCACTTTGCATGTGAACCAAGCTTTCACCCCCATGCTGCTGAAGGCTGAAAGGCCAGTCTGGTTGCTTAACTGTTAGAGATGGTATCTTTCACATCTGAATGCAATGAAGGAAGTATTTTAATGCCTAAAAATTGGGATATTTAATTATACATGTTTTTAGTAGTCTTCCTAAGCAGCTTTGAAGAAATTTTAACAGTGTAAAAATTGCTTGGGATCAGTGATGACATATGGGTCTGGCTTTGGATTCCAAGGTGGTCCAGGGGCAGCACAGTCTTAATGTTGAGCACCTTTTTCTTCTGGCATAAATCTAGTACTGTGCTCCCTGCGACTGTTAACGAAGCAGGACTACATCTTCCCCACTACTGAGTTTTTTCTTCCCTTCTGCCCTGTTATTGTCTGTTCTTGCCCTGCGCTCAGATTTTGCCTCAGCTCAGTGGAGATTTTTAAGCTGGTTTTAGTCTCTGGCAGATTTTATTACCAGCATGATGTAGCAGTTTATCTCCAGAAGCCATCTCAACCTTTTTGCAAGAGCAGGTGAGGCAGTCAGTAGTGCAGGATAAGCTGCGCTGAAGTCACCGTGCAGCCATTTACCTATGACTTTGTTCCCCAGATATAAGCGTTTATAGAAAGAGAGTGTGTTAGAGTACAATCACTCAGGGAATGTCAGTGTAAATTGTTTTCGTATATGAGGCACCCCATGATGCAGTAAATTTGAGGTTGCTGTGCATCCTTACCCCTTGGGTATTTCAGAGAGAGATGTTTGTGAAGTCTTTGTTATGCTGCCCTCTGCTTTGCTGTGTATCAGTTAGGGCTGGTCAAAGCTCATTGTTTTAAGTTTGTGCATGCAGACATCATGATGCTGGAGATGTTCGCAGACATCTAAACTGGCCTTTCAGGCAGCTCATGGTCTCATTCCCTCCTCTCATTACTTGAAAGACCACAAGTTATGGTGGTCTCTATCTGGAGGAGCGAGGGAGCAGCCTGTGGGCAGAGTTGGTTCTGTCAAGCTTCTGAGTTAAAATATTTTTAGGATTTGTTCATAGTCCAGACAAGACACCAAGCACCTGCCTCGGGTACCGGGATCACAACTCTCTGCCTCTTCTGGGGAAGATCTGCATTGGCACCAGGACCTAAAAGCTCTGCTAAAAATGCGTGTGTCTCCTTGAGGGTTCACAGCACCTGCGTTGCTTTTGCTGGAATCTCTTTGTAAGTTTCTCTCCAGGGGATTTTTTCTGGGCTCCCTCTTGTCATAGCAGCTTAAGTGGGGGGAGAAATCATCAGCGTGTCTGAATGCAGCCTGCTGCGATCAGGTGAAGCCTCACTGTCTTGACTGCTGGACAGTTTTTTTCCTCCCGTAGCTGTTATATGCTTGTTCTGCCAGATCTATCAAATAGTTTAGTGGGTCTGATAGAAGAGTCTCTCACCTTCACTGTGCTCTGATGGTGTAAAGATTATCTAGCGGCTGACAGGACATGGAGAAGGAAAATTGGATGTGCTCTGTAGTCGTAATGGTTACGTGCACTGCAGGAATGCGTGCATCTGAACCCGTTCTCCATGCCTGGCTGAAGTAGGGCAGCATGTGGCAAGCTTCCTGCTCCAACAATACCCTTCCTGCTCCTCAAACCAGTACCGAACTCCCTGTTCCCTGTCCATGGAGAAAAGAAAGACGTTGTAAAAAACAGATCTGGTGTATCGAAATCGTGTCTAGAAACTACCTTCTGTCACTGTTGTCTGCTCTTCAGGCACATCAGCTCATCACAGCATTTTTCTTTGTGTCTTCTCGCCTCCCCAGAGACAGGCCAGCCTGCCTCATCCTCCTGCCTGGCCAACCATAAGTGTGGACAGTGCTCCAGGGGTGGTGGAGGACAGTAATCATGTCCTTGTGTGCCATTTCCTCCTCCCTGGCCCCTCCCATGAACTACTGCTCTTAAAAAGTGGTGACTCCTGTTGCTTGGAGCCACACAGCAAAGGCCAGGGAGACAGTATTTCAGATTCCCCTCAAAGAAGTTGGAGAAATCTCTATCTTGGGTCAAGGTTATGAATTTTGAGGGGCGGAAATACCACAGCTACAAATGCGGAGGGTTGTTTCTTGAGAGCTGTAGTTATTGCCAGCTTTTCCCGTAGGTTCTCATATTCCAGAGGGGATGTCACAATAATTCAGATAGCGTATTCCAAAGGTCTAAACTTTCATTAGCTGATAGGGGCATAGTCCTTGGAGACTTCTGAATAAATCTGACAGGTAATGTGGAAATGTTTCAGTGCCAGCCAGCCAGCTGCTCTTTTTCTTCAGTTCTTTCATTTAGCTCAGTGTCTGGTGTTACACCGAATCGGTTTTGTGATGAGATGATAGATGTATCTCCTTTTCCCTTTAGATGGCACCCTAAATGCAAACAGCTAGTATGCACACACAGAAGGGTGGCAGCTCTGTGTGCTTCTCCAGCTTTATCCTGTGCTTTTAGTTCTGAACCAATCCTTTGACACGGAGTATTTCCATGGGGGGGACCGTGGTGTTGTGACTCCCCCCTCTCCCAGGCAATAGGGTATTTTAATGCCCTACGTGGAGCTTCAGCATGGGAAGAAGATTGGTTTGCAGCTTCAGCATGGGAAGAAGGTTGTTTTGCAGTTACTGCAATCAAAGCACTAACACTGAAAGCAGCCTGATTTATGAAGGAATTTTTAAATGGAGGTGCAGAATACTGTATAGTGACTCTGGTGGGGCCAATTAGTGGATTAAATTATCTTTACGTAAAGTCCATTTTAGCTTTGCGGTTTGGGTTCTTGGTGGCTTATATTCCTATTTCTTGGCCGAGTTTAAAAGGTGAATGTGAAGCTGTAATGATGGTATAACTGCTGCATTACAAGAAATGCAGAACACTGTGGTTAGATATTAACTGTGATCTGCACTTCTGTGCATGTTGATCCTTGAAGAGCTGACCATTTATTTTCCAGTGTTTAATTTTTCACTTCTGTTCCCCAGAAGAATGTAGACCAGTTTAACCTTAAGCACCTATCCTCAGCCTTTTTTTTTTTTTTTTTTGCACTGGGGCATATTTGTCCATATGTCATGAACTCTAATAAGGAGGCACATCATCTGTGTGTGTAGCAGAACATTATAAATAAAAGGACACCGTCATGTAAAAGTTCAGAGTTACCAGCTCTCTTATCTGCTGTCACTTCGTGTACACGTGCCTGTGGTGCGTCTTGGAGGACTGACCTGTGTCTCTCCAGCTCCCACAGGAGTTATCTGTGCAGAGCCAAAGGCACTATAGCAGAACACAACATTTAAGGGTCTGTAACCGGGATCTGTTTAATAGGCACGCATTCATGTGCAGCCTTGTCACTTCACGTGTGAACTGCAGAAACACATGATTTGAAATAAGGCTACTTGCGAAGCGCGATACTGCATTTGCACACCCATCATCCGATTCATCTTTCCAAGCACCACTGGGTCGTAGTGTCCAGTTGAGTCCCGCTTGGCTGTTCAGGACAGGGAGGGGGCGTGAACAGAAAGGAAATAGCTTGAAAGAGCATGTTCTGCTCAGTCTGGAGGATGCAGTAAGACCCTTGCACAGGCTCCTGCTGTTAAGACTTAATCTGAGTGCTCATCGCTGAGAAATCTCTCTCTTGCATGTTCAGCTTTGATCATAACACAACCTTCTCCACCTGCCGCAGCAGGATTAGGTGAGAGCTGATCTGTGATAGCAGGCACTGCAAGCTATGCCGAAAGCCCGGAATTGCACTCAAAATGGATGAGCAGATGGAGAATGTCTCGACTACAGTGTCAGTCCTTGCATTAAGTTATCTGAAAACTGCAGTCTCAATGATCCCGCTGTGCTGTATAGCCCGTATGAGAAACAGGCTGAGCGCTATCTCCGTGTAACCAAAAGTGGTGTTTTGACAGGGTGTAGTTCTCTTCAAAAATGCTTTGCATTACCGAAAATGAACATTGTTGTTCTTCACTGGAGAAATTCCTTCCTTTTGTTTCCTGGAAAGCTTGAAGAGCCCTTTACTGTTGGCAATGGGAAGAAAAAAAAGACCTGAGACTTAAAGCCTGTACTTCCATAGAAAAACAAGATGCATTAGGAAGGGAATTGGTCCAAGTGCAGGAACCAAGTCTGTTAGGTATGCCTTGTGTACAGTGCGGTTTTGTTGCAGCGTGTCTAGAGCCAGTGTATCTGCGGCAGACCATCACTGGAGCATTTCGTCGCCTGCTGCATAGGACGGCTTCTTAAGCACGCAGAAGTTGTGGTTGTTTTGACAACTGTATACTAAATTTATCTGGAAATAAAGGGAAAAATTTAGTCTTGCGTTGCTATGTGTGCCTCGTGTTTTATTTATAGTTTGTTAGCCAAACCTGCTGACAGGATATATCTAACTTACTGCCTGGGGAATGAAGGGAGGTAGGATTGTACCAGCCGCTGCCTGGAGAAGGCATTCCAGAGGCTCTGTGAAACTTTACGTGAGGCAGAAAGTGTGCAGGCAGATGGCAGCTGCTCTAATTAAGACTTACTGTCTCTGTCTTTTTTCCTGCTGCTGTGGCTTTTAAGGTATCTCTCTTCTTTTTAACACCAGAGGAATTTTAGTAATTTATTATCTGTACAGCGCAGTATGTATTATATTACAGTGATAAACGAGCTTCAGCCCACTGAAGTAAATGTCTTGAATCTTCAGTAAATTGGACTATGAGATGACAAGTCTCCCAAGACAATGGCAGCTGAAGATGTGTAAATGAAGTTGCCATTTATGGTTAGTTATTACCCTTCACCAAGATCTTTTGAACCGAGGCTTATAAAACACGTTAACAAGTCTACGCAGCTATAGAGATGCTAGGCAGAAAGAGACTCTGTAGGAAATTAACATTAAAAGCATATGTTGCCTGTGGGTGCTCCTGGTGCTGGGATGCTGGAGTGCAGTCAGCACAGATGAAAATCAGCTCATCTTTTTCCGTTTAGTGTTGGGGGTGTTTCGTTGTTGTTGTTTTGTTGGTCGGGGGTTGTTTTTTTGTTGGTTTGGTTTGGTTTTTCTTTTGGAAGTGCATCCGGCATTTGGAGTGGGTAAAGGCAGTGCTAATTGGGTGCCTGCTGGCGGTGACCCCTGCATCTGTACAGTCACAGGCTGACATGCCAGCATGCTTCAGCGTTTGAAATCAAGTCTGTTTCTTTCCTTTCAGGCAGGGGCTTTTGCCCAGGGTTTGTTCACTGGGATGTAAAACGAGGGTTTGTTTGGTGTTTCAGAATTTCAGAAGTTGTGGAGGAGCATTCCCGTGGATTCTATGGATGAGGAGAAGATTGAAGAGTATCTGAAACGACAGGGTATTTCTTCCATGCAAGAAACTGGACCAAAGAAAATAGTAAGCAATACAAATTACAGATCTTTCTAGGAGATTCCCCCTAACTGACCTCACAGTGTTAATTCCAAAACATGCTGGTGAGCCTATGCACAGCTGCTTTGTGTAGCTCGGGGAAGTGTGACCAATTTCAAGAAGTTGCAAAAAACAATGCTGTAGCCAGCAGTCAGTGTTTTTGTAACTTGTTTGAGCCAGTGTAATCCAAGCAGCATCAAGAAGAGGGCAAATGCCAGAAATCCCTGTGAGCTCCAAAGGGGAAGCTTCTGCTTGAAGCTGTACAACACATTAGGAGTAGAAGAATACTTACTTTTTTGGGAGAAGGGTGGGATTATTTTTTTTAACTTTTTCTTCTCTGCTAAATAGCTTTGAAATCCTGATGGGAACCGTGCCTCCCACCACACACACGCTGTTCCCCAAACTGGATGCAATATGTTCGTGTTTTACTGGGAGGCCTGAATGGCTGCAAGCTCTCCAAAGATGTTTTCTTCTTGGCTTCAAATAATTATTATTTTTTTAAAACATTTATTTGTATGTGATATATCGTGTCTCTTCTCTTCTGCACTCGGCTTCAAACTGTCCTTTCACGAGAGTGCGTCCACACAGGACTTGTTCCTGGTTTCTGCTACTCACTACACTAGATGTTTTAATGCCTGTCACTGTGTAGGCACTCCTCATGGATTCCTTATACGCTAAATGTGTCTTTGAGCACGTAATTGTGGATAGAACTATAGGGCACGTACCTACTTCTGTAGCTGCATGGCAGTGTTTGGAAACTTCACTTATAAACGCCAGATTTACTGCTGCACATGGAATGCAGAGACTCTGCTCTGTTCCCAGGGTCATCTCCCTGCCTGGATTTGAATTTAATGCTGTTGCTTCTTGCAAAAACAAGAAAGCACCTTCCCGCCCCGGTTCAAGCAGAGCTCTTCTGCGCAGAAGCGATGACTACCACAGCGTCACACATCAGGTCAGATGTCGCAGCTGGAGGGCAGATCTTTTGACTACTGTTTATTTCTTCTTGTAGGCTCCTATTCAGAGGAGGAAGAAACCCGCTTCTCAGAAGAAACGTCGATTTAAGACTCACAATGACCACTTGGCTGGAGTATTAAAAGATTACTCTGATGTCGTCCCTGGCAAACAGTGACCGGTTGAATTCTGGAGCAAACATGCGTTTTTATACAGGCTTTTTGCCACTCGGGCTCAATGTCTGCTCGCAGAAAGACTGACTGTATATAGTAATGTGATGTGTTTCCCCCATCCCAGCAACTGCCGAGATGAAACAGGTCAGTTTAAGAGCAAGTATGAACTACTAAATTTAGAGTTGAATTTAATTAGCTAATGGTAAATGTGTCTTTAAGTAAGAGGTTCTCACTAGTTGCCTCTTGGCACAGAGTGATAAATGGTGCTCAGCATGTAATGCAGGAGTTCCTGTTCAGTGCTTACCTCTGCTTTTACATTGCTTAATGGGTATTTGCCTGGAATTACTTACAAGGGTCTTTCTAGTAGAATCGAATACAGCATTTGTTTTACCTGTTTCAGGAAAACCCTTTCCTAAAATCACTGCAGGCAAGTTTCTTCCACAGTCAAATACACCCACGGTTTGTATGCTTCTTCCTTGCCATGGGACTGAGCTGTACTGAACGGCGGTGATATCTGAGGCTCAAACTCAGAAAAAACCCTCTCCCGAACTCCCAGCAGGCTGCAGGATGGCAACGCAGCTGTAGCTTCCTAATGCTAATCAGAAATTGCCCTCGGCGATTTCTCATCGCAGTAGTGGATGCACGTGTGTTGCACAGTTCTGCTCTATGGACAGGAGGGAAATAAAATGACAGTGTAATACTGAAGCAATGTTTTTTTTAAAGTAATAAACTTACAATGCTGGTTTCCAGTGTTGCTTCATAAAGAATGAGAGAATCAACATCTTTTGTGCTTGTTGCGTTTTCCTTTCCACGGAGGTAAAGGTATCTTTACTATATTTTTGTCTTCTCAATAACTTAGTGTCCTGGGCTAACACTGTCATCTTTTTATCCTTCTTGGTTGGCTGGGGGGGAGGAACCACCTTAAATGAAAGCTCCCTGTAGATGCCTGATGGTCTGTGCAGTACAGACTAACGTGGAACGTGGCCAAATTGTGTCCTCTTGATAACTTATTTTTATGTACTGAACCAGAGTCCATCAATGCTGATATTGTTTTCATGGCACTGCGGGAGAGGAGTTGTTTCTCTGCTCTTCTAGGGTTAGGATCAAAGATAAAATAGGCAACTGCGATATCCCACCGACAGTATATTGCTGCTGCGTGCACGTGAGCTGTTGTCTTGCTTGATGTATCAAGGGGTTGAAGCAGAGGCTGTCGGATGTGGACACATGAACAAATGAAGAATAAGGCTTTGTTGCTGTCACACTGAACAAGTTTTGTCTGCTCAGGGAAGCGCAGGAGGAGAAATACATGTCTGTAAGCGTGGCATTTATCCTCCTGATTTTAAAGACTGCTCTTTTGAGAAACAGACAATACTTCCAGCATTGTACGTCAGCCCTGTTTGAAGAGTTGCTAAACGCCGGTAGGAGGTTTCTTCTATTTCTTTTTTATATTTTTTTTTCATGCTTTTTAGAAATATATATATATAAAAGCATGCTGCTCCAGCTGGTTTTGAAACTGTTTTTCTGTCCTGTATCTTCCAGGTCAGCACAAGCAATTCCTCTTGGAGCTTTTTAGTTTTCTGTTACAGCTCTGCCTTAAAGCACCTGCGGCACACTTGCAAAACTGTTCACCTCTCTTCTGTCATCTTCTGTCATCACTCAAAAAAAAAAAAAGGTTCCCTTCCATCTGCTGCATTTTTGAGCAGTTATTTTTTTGGTGGTGGTGCTCAGACAAAAGCAGAACTCTTAGTGAGCTCTGAGTTGCCTTTCATACCTTTGGGGTTTTATATGGGGTAACTTCCCAGTCATCTTACATAGCATTACCCTTTTTCTATGAACCAGAGCTTCCAAAGCAGACTGTAAGGTAGGCTACCTGTTTTGTTTCTCTGCTCAAGTGATTAAGATAATAGAGGAGTCTAAAGAAAACGCCTCCAGCTACTTTCAAAGATTAAAAATATGTTAGGTCAAATAATAGGAGAGCGGGAAAGAAAGATTGACTGTGCTGTGCTGGCATTGTCAGGCTCCAGTGTTCAAAGGAACAAAAAGCTCCAGGTGATGTCCAGTTGGAAAGACTGGATTAGATGCTTTGTGTCACTGGAGGAAGTCTTCTCTGCTGTACTAGCAGAGAGGGCATAATAAGTCTTGCAAATTGTTAGGGTACAGTCTCAAAAATAGCTGAAGGTGAGCTCACAGTGGCCCGTTAGAGGTGGTTGGGTTTTGTTTCTCTATCGAAGATGCTCCCAGCGGTCCTTACGGGTTTTTTCCAAGACCTCGTAAAAATCAAATGGTGCAACTTGAAAACGTCTCAGACTATATCAACGGGAGTCTGTTTGCTGAAAGCATTTTAGTACTGCTCCAGTACACTAATGTCTCTTCGCAGCGTAATGTCCAAATCAGGCTTTTCGCTGAAGTTCAGCGTAAGAGTTTGCAGCTGTTAAAAACTTAAACCTACTTCATCTTCCTCCAGGGTGTTCTCGTGTATTCTGCGTCTGGCAAGATGGTTCTCCCAGTGGCCAAAACCGTCACGTCCTCAGCTCGCTTTCTTTGGCAAAGTCCTTCTTCCCTCAGTCTGGCAGTGCAAAGGGCTGCTGAGAAGCATCAGGCACTCTCCTGGGGCCCAGGGGCCTATTACTGCATTTTTCTCTTCCTTCCCTGGAAGCATCTTCTACTAACCAGGAAGATAAGGGGACTCAGGCTGCCCTTGACAAAGACAGAACATAGAATAAAATGTTTCGGTTGGAAGGCACCTACAACAATCACCTAGTCAATGGCAGGCACCTTTGTCTCACGCGTTTCAGGAAGGCTGTTCGGCAAACCCATCTCAGTGTGGTCTTTACCTGTCCCTGCCAGGTGAGGACTTGCCTTTTCCACTCTCCTGAGGCTCCTCAGGGGATGAGTGTCCTGTCCAGCAAGGGTGTCGTTCCCTCAGCTTCAGGATTTGGTGTGTCCATCCTGGCAGGGCTGTCATTTGAGCCTTTCTAACCCTCTGGGGCAATGGAGGAATGCAGGCACCGATGAGCAGTTCTTCTGATGCAGCATCCTTCTCTTCTTCCCCTGCCACATCAGTCAGGAGCAGAGAGGCATTCAGCTCCCACCCCCTGTGATGCTGATGGACATACGGACAGGGCCCTGGGGAAAAGGATGCTCTTTTTCAGTGACAGGAGCTGTCTGAGATATATCTTGGCTGTCTACATCATCCTTTTGCGTGCACAATTGCATCTTGAGCCTGTGGCTGCGAGGACAGTATCTGCAGCAGTCGCTGGAGCTATTCCCAAGAGAACACGGCTTTTTGGAGGTCTGCAAAGCAGCCAGAGATGTGCACTCAGTCCTCTCTTTCCCCCTCGAAACTACAGTAGTTTGTGTTGTTGGGAGGGAGGTGTGCCAATTCCCCTGTGATGAAACTGGAGGAGGAGGGAGCCGGGTTGCATCGCTGACAGCTCTTCCTCTCTAGCCAGGCATTGCTGGTCTACTGTTTGCTTCTGAAAAGGCATCCTCCTCGCAGGGCAGCCGTTTGCGGTGTCAGCATACCTGCCTGTGGGGGTCAGGGGCTGAATGGGCCCTTCAGGAGGAGCACATGAGGACTTCTTTGTGTCTATATACGTGAAGCAGACCTTTTATTTCGTCTGCTCCTCCTCACCCCCAAAATAAAAGGACTGTTGGTTTTTTAAGGTAGGAGTTGAATAGCCCTGGGGTGTCACACCTCTAAATGCGGAACTCTACTGGCTTCTCTCCTAAAAGTTGCTCTAACTGAAGAGTTATTCCACCTCCTCCTCCATTACGATGATCATTCTGGAAGTGGATGGAAAACAGCAGGATTTTGCATGGTTGAATGAGAAAACTGACATAAGGCGGTGTGTACCAGAGCTAATCTATAATTCATCATGATCATTCAAGGCTTTTAGAGAGCAGAGGAGAGAGAGGCAAGGGAGCCCTGAAAAATGGTATAAAGACCCCGCACGTGGATGTAGCCGGCGAGGGCTGTCACTTCACATGAGCACGGGCAGGCGGTGCAGGGCCACCAGGGAGAGCTGGGCTCCCGGAACCTGCTGATGAGGAGGGGCTGCATTTGCAGATGACTAGAAGCAACTATGGCACTGACATCTCATTATTTCCAGCTTTGTTGCTCGCTTTCCGGTCGCTGCTAATGTACCAGGCCCAAATTCCTTTGTGTGTTACTGCCTCGGGGGCCTCTGGCAGCTACTGTATCTGGGGGAGGATGTCCAGTTGGGTTGAGTGCTTACCGTTGACTGGTTAAGGCTGGTAAAGCTAACCGCTAACAGCCATCGGGGAGAGGAGAGTTTGGTCCCCAGTCTGCTGGTACTGGCTTTGTACTGCTGGCAAAGTCAGGGGTACGGGCTGGATCGTCAAAGCCCCGCTGCTGAGTTGTCACCAAGAGAGGAACCAGCCGGGAAACAGCGTTCCTGGCCGCCTCAGGTAGCTGGCGTTGCTGCGGCACTGCCCAGCCTGGCTCTTCGGGTTGCTTGCAAAAGGCAGCGCAGCACCAGCTGGGATCCCTGGGCTGGCATTTTGCTGTAATGCGGAATGCCAGGTGGTTTGGGGCTGGATCTCCTCCCAGCGGGGAGAGGGACTGCTTCTGCACTGCTTCTCAGGTCTGTTGTTCTGGCTCCGTAGGAGCGTTCTTAACCGTGTCTGTCTTGTCAGTCCTACGCAGGCTGACTGGACACATCCCCGTAACGCAGATAAGGAAGAGCAGCAGTTCCCCAGAAGAGAGGGCTTGTCTGGACACAGCAGGGCTTTCGGCAGGAAGGCAGCTTCTCGGTTGTGCTGGGTATCGCATAGCTGTAGCTGCTCTCTTCCCGAACGAGGCCAACGCAGCCTGTGCCACTCCAGCAAGGGCCAGCGGAGGCAAGAGAAGCTTTTGGCTCTCTGCTCAGCACTGGGGAGGTCATACCTGGAAATTGTGTCCTGTTTGGGCCTCCCCCCTCCACTCAAGAGGGATGCAGGGATGCTGGGGAGGGTCTGGTTGGGTCTCCTGGACTGGTCAGGGCTGGGGGCAGAGGGCCTGGGAGGAGAGTGGGGAGCTGGGACAGCCCGTTGTGGCGAAGAGGTGGCTGGGGGCATATCTAATCACGGGTACAGCGATGTGAAGGGCAATTAGGAAAATGATGCGATCAAACTCTTTTTGGCAGCCGTGGCAGATGACATAATAGGGGAACGTGGGAAGTTTGGCTTGGATATTAGGNGGAGGTTGGATCAGAGACCTCCTGAGGCCCCTTTTATCCACGTGCTTCTGTGGGTCTGAGCCCCGGTTCCTTCGGTGCCACCCAACTTGCTGTAAGAGCAGTTGTCCTTGTTTCTCGCTGTCTCGCTTTCTGCTTCTTTGGTTTGCAAGTGTGTGCAGCTGCCTCCATATTAGCCAGCAGCCCAGAAAAAAAAAAAAAAAACAGCCCTAACTCCGAAAACCCATCAGCACTTCTGTGGTTGGGACCCACGTGTTGGACTCCACCAGCCTCATGGGTTGGACGTTGTGCAGAGTGCAAGCACAGCAGGGGAAAAGGATGGTTAAGGCAGGAGGCTGTCCTTCCATTAAGTTAATTTTTTGACTCTACCTGCACTTCTGGGCTTACATCCAAGGCCTGAAGTACTTGTGCGATTTCCTCCTGCCTCCATCTAACTGATGTCGTATTCCCTATTCCCTCCTGAGCTAGTTATTAATTATGGAGACTGCAGAGATGAAGTCCAGACTCTGCTAATGGTTGACTTCCCCGTGTTTTAGAAGCAGCATTTCAGGGACCTGCTAATGGTATTTCTTAGCGTTGCTTTGTAAGCTCCACCATCGTCCTGGTTTCTAGCCCGAGCGTGGCGGCGAGGCAGATAACGGTGTTTAAATGTTGGCTGAAGCCTGGCTGTCCGCTCTGGGGCAGCCTGCAGTTGCAGGGCACACACCTGCGGCACCCTGGCTCATCTCCCTGGGTTGAAATGTCCCCCCGGTGCGGGCACTGCCTGGCCTGGGGATGGCTGCCCTGGCATCTCATCTTTCCTCTCCCAGCCTCGTTATTCCTTCCCCTGCTGTCCCCAGGAGGCCCGCAGAAGCGGGTGCTGGGCTCGCTCCTCCTCCCCTATCCCGTCCGGGCTGCGGGCGCTGCCGGCCGGCCTCGGCGCCGGCTCTGTCTGCCCTTTGCTCTCCCTGCCCCGGCTGGCCCGTCTCCATTCCCGCGCCACAGTCCCCCAGTCCCTGCCGCTGCTGCCCAGCTGCCTTCGCTGCTGCCTACCCCTCCATACAGTCCTCTGGGAGATACGGCTCTCCTTCTCTTCCCGTCTTCTTCCCATTCCTCTGCCGCTCAGTTGTGTCCGTCTCGGTTGTGTCCGTCCGATGTGGGGAGTTAGTGCTGCGTTTTTCTCCGCGGACCCTGCCGGCCCGTTCCCTGCCCTCACCATGGCTTCTAGCCTGCTGCCCGGCAGCGGGAAGCCTCGAGGAAGCAAACCTCTGTGCAGGGATGCAGGGATGCGTAGGAAGGAGCCTCTCGCATCCCGCCCCCTCCCCCAGCTTAGCCTTGGCGTTAGGGGGATGTGGAGAGGAAAACTTGGGAAAGTGGAAACAATGAGAGTGCGAAATTTTCTCATTTTGGCTTTTTCCAGCTCTGCCTGTTCATTTTCCCCCGGGACTTATGCCTGGTATCGGATGCCAGCAGTGGCCTGGGAGTCCCTGGTCCCGTTTTGCAATCTCCTGGTGTCAGCCAGCAGCTCGGGCCTTCCTGTAAGCTCCCCGACGGTCACGGGGAAGGAATGTTCCCCCGGACGCATGGGGAAAGGTCACCACGGGCAAAGGGGACGCTGAAGCCGGGCAAGCAGCTTGCCGCTCCCGCCCCTCGCCGATGAGGGCAACGCCGATCAGCACGGAGCCGAAAATGCTTTGGCTTACAGGGGAAATTTAAAAAAATAAATAATAAAAAAAAATGGTTCAAGAGGTTAAATATTTTCGGCAAGGCCCCGCTTCCTTTCACAGGGCAGATCTCCGAGCAGATGCTGTGCCCAGGCACAGTCCGGGAGGATGCGTGCGTGTTTCATTGCTTTCTTAGCTGGAGGATGTTTGCTGTTGAATCCGCTCCCGAAAGCATCTGCGTGCCTCGCTAAAGCAGGATGCCTGGGACAGCGGCGTCGGACACCTACCGCCGCTCTGAACAGTTGGGCTGAGCAACATGTTCGCCTCGCGCTCGCAGCTTGTCGCTCTCTTCCCTTCCCGCCCCGGGCCTGCCAACAAACCTCTCCCCCTGAACGCATCTCGGAAAGAAAGCTGTGACTCGCGGTGGCCGCGGTGGGATTAGCGTCTGACTTTAAGGGCTTAACTCCCCGGCTCGTCCCTGCCAGCCGGGGCTTTCGAGTAACACCACCGTGCCTTTTTTCTTCGGCACTCGACCGTTTGCAGCCTGCTTTAATAGCGTCCTTTTACACGCCATTCTCCGGGCTGCGTTTGCTCAGCTGGAGCTTGCTCCCGGTGCTTTGTTTTCGGAGTCTGGCCTGTTGGCTGAGGCTCCTGGGGACGCCGGTCACATCATTTATCGGGGCGGGGGCGGAGCGGAGGAAGGAGGAGGAATTTCTAGGTTGGGCTTACGAACCGAGTTTTTCAAGATTCTCGGTGTGTTAAAAAAAAAAAAAAAAAANAAAAAAAAAAAAAAAAAAAAAAAATCTGGCCCTTCGTCTCTAGGTTACGTTTGCCTCTGCTGCGGCTGAGCTCATGGAAAAATCGCAGCTTAGCTCCTGCGCTCAGTGCCAAGATTAGTAGGTTTAAAAACTAACCGATAACATCTTTGTAAACTTGGAGTCGTTTCTTTAAAGCCTGCTGATCCTTCCAGCCTGGATTTTGGAGCTTTCCTAGAGGTCCGAGCAAGCCAAGCCGGAGCCGGACGATGGTATCTACCCTAAAAAATCAGGTATCTGCCCTGAAAAATCACGTCCCTCGGAAGCGTTGCCTTCAAATACCCCGAGGGAGGAAGGAGGCTGCTGTTCCCGAGGCCCCGAAGGGGCGTGTGTGAGGATCCTTCCCCCTGTTCCTAACCAGATACACAGCACACGACGACGCTCCGTGCGTAACTTATAATAATCACTGGTTTTATTTTTAAAAAATTACAATAGAAAAGTACCTTTAAACATATTTCCAAAAGCGGAGTAGACAATGTGGAAGCTTCTCTCCTCTCCGCAAGACAAAGTACAGGAAATAGTTTGCTAAAAGAGTTAGTCCGTCGCTTGGAAACGCTGGTGTCGTTCCTTGGAGAGCTGCTCAGAGGTTTCTCTTGGAATTTATTTCTTCTCACATCGCCTTTATCAATCCCGCTTTTGACAGAAGACCCCTAACGGGACGGTTTCCCATCGCACCATCTCACCCCCCGCCCCGCCCGGGCTCCGGCAGCCGAAATCTCAGCCGTCTTTTTGTGGCCCACCCACAGAATAAAAGGAAGGAGAAAGGA
>VZSZ01009023.1:0-28700 GCA_013398815.1 Ibidorhyncha struthersii
GTTGCTGAGCTACTATGCCCAGGTGCCTCTCTAGCGAGCCCCTCCTCCTGGGAGGCACCTGCCCTTGCTCCTGCCACTGATGCTACAGCAGGTGTGGTCAGGCTGGTGGAAGCAACACGAAGCAGGCAGAAACAGGTGCAAGGATCCATCCCTGTGTTTATTCATAATGAAGAGGAAACAGCTAGAAACAAGTTTTCAACTGCCTTAAATGAAATTTTCTAAGCATAGTTACAACATGTGCCGGAGGCTGCCCATCTTTACGCAGGTGAATGTACCCTTGCAAGAGCAGCTAGGAGACTCTCCAGCTCTCTGGTGTTTCTCACAGCAAAAAGCAATTGCTCTGGCCCTCCTGTGCCACCTTCTGTCGAGCACCCTGCTGGGAAATACCATTGATGTAGCAGCCCCTCTGAGAGAGAAACCAGTGCCGATTCACCACACAGGAACAGTGCCTCGGTGCCAGACATTTCTGTCGTTGGCTGCAAACATCCCCTTCCAGTCCGATTTTTCTCTGTAAGGGATAGTTACAGGATCTCACTCTGCATACCCCTGCTTTTCTGCCTAAAGGCCACTTTTTAACCTCTCTGGCAATTTTAGTCTAACCACAACAGATGGACCTCTCACAGGCACTTAGATCCTATGCATGTGTGACCGAGTTGAGTTGTAGGTAGGGAAAATTTCCTGTCTCTCCCTCTTTAGCCCCTGGGAAAACATCTAATGAGCTTTATTAAGCATCAGCCTATCTGCACAGGAAAAAGGCAGTGGAAACCAGGCTTCATTACTTCCAGCATGTGCAAAAAAGCCTGGTTTGAAATATTTATTTGTAATGGTCTGGCTGGGCAGCCCACTCCTGGAGGGACTGCAAAGTCAATGTGTGTCACAAGTCCTGTGGATTATAAAGAAGGACTGCCTCAGTGGATGGAGATCCCTGCTTTTGCAGGCGGACCTTGTCCTGACTTTCTCAACAAAGAACTGAGAAGCTAGGATTTGTGGTGTGATGACAACTAAGATGTTTCTAAGAAATCCCTGATGTAATGCGCGACCTGTGTTTATTTGTCCTGATCCAACACAGGGCTTTACCTGGATAAAAGGCTGACTGGATCTGATGGACTGCCTGCACATATCTAAATAGCAGGGGTCCAAAGTGGTTGTTCTGCACGCAAGAAATTTCTGTGCACCTTAGAAACTCTCATGTTGCCTGTATCAGTAACACATCTGTGACTCTGGAAAATAAGACAGCTAGTCATACACAAGATATACAAATACTGGAATGTAAAGATGACTGGAGAGTAAGGCTGGGTTTATCAAAAGTCTATTGCAGGCAGATGCTCTGCAGACATCAATGAATACTGTGCATTTCAGTTCTTTTCAAATGCAGCTCTGTAAACAGTGAATAGTCTCACTGTTAATGACTGGCTTGCTGTATTTATAGAAAGCCAGATGTTATTTAGCTATGGTGGGATTTAACAAGCAATCTAAGAACTGAGGCTTTTTTTTTGTTTTAATTCCCAGCAACTAAATCATTAAAGTTTTGTTGCATCAACAGCCTCAAACGAAAAGACATCTACTCTAGGCTCAGCAGCACCAGCATGACACAGGACAAGGAGGTGATGCTTTTTCTAGGGTAAGTTATGCGATTTGGAGAAAGGAGACCTGAGTTCAAATAGAAACAAATGCTCTAACTCTGCAGTGATTCCTCGTAAGTCAATGCATCTCCTCTTCCACTCTTTCCTGCTTTGAGCACAAACTCTGAACAGAGAGAATGCTCTCACAGCAGATACGTAGCAGTCATGCACATTAGGGCTCTATTGTTGGCAACATCATTTTTGGCATTGCTAAGATACTGATAGTCATAGACCTCTTTTCACCAATCCATTGGGTGTGGTTGCTCCCCATATATTTGCTGAAAACAGGATTTTGGTCCCCATCAGCTTTGGGTGCCTGTTGTCCATGTCATACACTCTTCTTCCGAGCAGCTAGTCCCAAGACTCAAAGCAGAGGCAAGAAACAGACAAGAGGGTAGGGAAGAGTAAACAAATGAACAGCAAAGGAGAGGTAAAGAGGTCTTCCTGTTTAATTTTCCCCCCACTGCTGGAGAAAAGGATTGCTAAACAAAAACAAAGGTCTGCTGGCTCTGGCACGGGCTGGTTCTGCTTGCTAGATGCTGCTTTGACAAATGTTGATGACAGACTGATGAATATCAGCTATTAAAACTCTAAATCTTGACCCTACAGGACAACAGTCTTCACCTTTGTAATCTTCAGAAGAGGTGGCAAGGCTCCACACTGCTGGAGCTGCATCCACCGCAGCGCCCAACCAGCATTTTCTTTGTGATGCTCCAGTCTTCCTGGCACACCATTGCTGAACCAGCTTTGCTGAGGCCAGGGCTAACTCAATCAGCTTTCCAAAATGCCACTGCAGCCTGCAATGCTCTGTTGTTTAGGAGGCAGCATCACTCCCTTTGATAGCAGAAAGCCCATTAGCTCTCCCCATCCTTCTCCCTCCCATGGGGAATGAGAGGCTGGGGTCTTGCCACTTTTGACAGTGCACTGCTAGAGTGCTTCCTCTCCCCTTTGAGACTGCAGGAAATCTGGCATTTTCAGGTACAAACCCCAGCCTTTCGTTCATCCCAATGAGGAACCCTGCTCTGGTTGAGAAGGACCTTTCATTTTAAAAGAGCTGAATTTTCTATGAAGAGGAACTATCATCATTTACTGGCTTTTGCAAGGGTCTTTATAGCAGGTTGAGCTCTTTTGTTTGTTGTTTTTTCTTTTGCCCCCTCCAAGAGGTCCTGCACAAATACGTTTATGGCATTTTGTCCCTGCCCTGAGCCTTACATATTGTAAATATTGCTGCTTTTTCTCAGTCAGCGTCTGGCTGTGTATGTGCAGAAATACAGCTCCCACCACCACCACCTTCATAAGCTAAAACTGATTTCTTTCCTTTGCCCAAGAAGTGTTCCAGCAGATATCAATGCAAGGCTGACAAGACTGCCTTTCTTTTGGGGTTTACATTGAATAAGGCAGAAATCCATACCTTGATTCTGGGATATATGTAGCTCACACTATCAACGTGTCAGCCTGGATTTAAAGAAAATACATGATCACATCTCCTAGGGGATCTTGAAGCACAAGC
Source organism: Ibidorhyncha struthersii (assembly GCA_013398815.1). NCBI lineage: Eukaryota > Metazoa > Chordata > Aves > Charadriiformes > Charadriidae > Ibidorhyncha > Ibidorhyncha struthersii. The sequence continues at coordinate 3,133 of VZSZ01009023.1, forward strand.
TAGAAATGGTAGGCCATCTGTCCCCAGATCAGGGAGAAACCTGATGACAGGAGCTGTGTTTGCCCTGCTGCCTTCAACGTCTCATTTTGCAGCCTGTCTTTTCTTACGTTCTTTTCCTGTGTTCCTTCAGACTGCAACGTTCAGGTTTTTTGTTCACTCCTTCTTTGGTAGGTAGAGTACATTGGTGCCTCTTAACACACTGCCTCTAGCCCAAGGGAGAAGAAGGGTGTCAAATAGTGGCCAGCTTCTTTGGGTTCAGAAGGTGCCATATTCTGTTAAATGACATGCTCGCTCTGCAGGTACTGGAAAAAAGAGTTCAGAAACCAAACGGAAGCAAAGCAAGGAAACGTCATAAATTTGGAGCTGAAGAGCCTGCTGCCCTGTTCAGCAGAACAGTATTTTCCCTGTCAGGCAGCAAGTCATCGTCTGACAGTTTCATAACAGCCGCTATTAGCTGGTTCGTGCTCCTTATTCCTTTCCTTCTCCCCATTTATGCTCAGCTGATTTTGCTGTGCAGTGCAGAGGAGTCACAGGCAGGTGAACCTGTTGTTGTTAAGAGCCTGGCTTCCAATCTTGAAACCCTCTGTTCATGCACCTACATCTGCACTTAGACCTAAAATTGGCACTTGACACCCACTGAAAGAAGTAAGTGCCAAGAAGCTTTCTGAATAACTAATCAGTGTGCAGGTGTTTAATTGCTGAATTAAGAACCTGATTTTGAAAACTGAGCTCTAAGTGTCTGTATTTCTGTAACCAACTGTAATACTGCCGTCAGAGTTTTACCATGGGAAAAAAGTCTGTCTGGCTATCCAGGACAACTCCCACACTTTTTAAGTGCTCAGCCCCATTGCCGTGCCTCTACCTAGCACCAAATTCCCATCCCATTTTCCCCAGGTGCCCTCCTTTCTGCCTGCTTGGATCCAGAGGTGAAAATGGCAAAGGGAATAACCAAGAGCAACTTAAACCTCTCATAACTTCTGCTCCTGAAAGCCTTCCCATGTGTTCCTGTTCTTCCAACCCTATGCGAAAATTGCACGATATGCACGGGAGGTGCTATAGGTGGTTAACTGGGGTTCACACCTCTGTTAACATTTGAGGGTGGCTTTTCACCTGCTCTGAGTGGCTTGGTTTTGTTGAAAGATTGGAAATGGCATTTAAGCAATCATTTTTTTTTTCTTAGTTCAAAGGCAAATCAGTAAGAGTACTCATGGTTGAAATCAAACCTGGAAGAGGACAACTAAAAAAAACCATGGGATTAGTGATGGCAAGAACAGTAAGCAGCAGACATGCCAGAAAATACTGTGACTTCTCTCTTTTTAAATTCATATAATCAGGACTATTGATTTTCATGGAAATTATGTTTTATAGAATCATAGAATGGTTTAGGTTGGAAGGGGCCTTGAAGATCCTCTAGATCCAACCCCCCACCCCGTCGTAGGCAGGGACACTTCCCACTGGACCAGGTTGCTCAAAACCCCATCCAGGGTGTTTCAGGTAAAGAAAGGTTCCCAGGTTCGCTAACAAGAGTAGCAGGATGAAATTTCCTGCCCTATGTTTTGAAAGGGACTCAGTGGATGATTCTAGCTCTCTTCTGGTTTTCAGATCCATCATTTTAACACTCCACTGTAAAGGACAAACGAATCTGGCCCCAAAATGGTTAATAAAGAGCAAAGCCCATTATTTCACCATTAAATAGCACAAGACTTCTGACACCTCTCTGGAACAAAACTTGATGATCCACGTATGGAAGCTGGTTTGTCCAAAGATAAACTGTCTGAAGACACTTATTATTAACAGGAAGTTTTCAGAGACATCCATTCATGTGACACAAGAGCCAATATAAATAAAGCAGGGGAAAGGAAGGAAGCTTTCAAGAGGAAGATGGTGATACAGGTAAGAGTTAGTATGCTACGACAGCTGTACAGCTGAACGTAGTCTCAGGGTACAGAGAAAAAGTGTGGGGGGGTTCAATATCTTTTTCAAGGAAGGGAACCAAAACAGTTTTGCTGGCATGGAATAAGCACATTAGGGGAAAACTAAACTCCAAATGCCAGAGATGTGAGTTCAGAATTCCCTGTGCATCTTCTCCACACATTCCTACATCAGACTTTTGGTTTGGATGTTGATGAGTATCACGAATGTTTTAGGAGTTGTGGGTTTTGTTTTGTTTTGTTTTGTTTTAACTAAGTACTAATATAATATTGGCCATTGCTGTCTCATAATGCCAATCAGCTGCTGAAAAACAATATGTTTCTATCTCAGCATTTGCCTTTCCACCCACACACATACACCTAAGTTTGACAGCAACTATGTCAGTAAATGCCCAGACTTCAAAGGCCGTAGATAATAAACATTCTTAGATTCATTACGCACTAAAAAAAAAAGGCCTAATTTACATACTTAGATTTACACATGCACTTAAATATACCTGAGTGAGCAAGACCTCAGGCTGCAGAATCCAAGATCTCTGCAGATGGCTCAAGTCCAGGGCAGTACTAGCCAGCTGTTATAGAAACATTTTCTTTGTGCCTAACCTGAGTTCCTCTTGTTGCAATTTAAAGCTGTCACTCCTTGTCCCATCCACCATACAGAGGCAGCTGATCTCCTCCCTCTTCACATGGCACAACTCCAATACAGGGCAAGAGAACGAAACATGGGTCCAAACTCTGATCTCAATCACCTCCTTAAGCAACAAAACTATCACCTAACACATACAATATTTCTTACAGTGGAGGGTCTTTCTCCATCAGACCATTGCTATGAGAGTGACCACATTTGGCTCTATATTTTATATTATTCTCTTCCAACCTTCTCCTTCCTTTTCAAATGTAAGTCTTTTTTTTTCTTTGTAAGAGATGTGCTTCCAGTGCCACTGTATTATGCTTTATTATTTTGTACAATTGCCTTTGTAAGGAATGGTTATTAAATCTACACTGCTGTTAGAGATAATTCTTCCCATCCCATACAGCTCCTACTCAAGGTCCCAAAGGATTTTCTCACCCCCACAAGTTGTCTCATCCTTTCAGCAAACCACAGCTCCCTCCCTTTACTCTTTTCTTGTCATGTTGAGACTGCACTCCATTTCTGAAATGGGTCTGAGATCTCCCAAATGGAAAAATTATGAATTGGCTCACCAGGAGTTGGCAGTTGTATTTGAAGGAGAAACTGAAAAAGCGTCTATGTGTGGCACAGGTCCAAAGATTTGTACCAGTCTTCCTTGACTGCTGATCAACCCTTGGGATATAATCCTAATTTCAACTGCTAGACCCAAGATTTTGTACCAAATCATCCCTTATCACATGAAGTAAACTAGATGAAGACAGGTATCAGAGCATCTGACACTACCTATGTTTTCACAGATGGCATGTGGAGAGTTGCCCTAAAGAGTGACAGCAAAGCCCTGCCGAGCCCACTGGCTATTGTCATGATTGTGATGAGAATGGCATGGGACCAAATCAAGCTCATTTATCTATGACTTGTGCTCCTCACACCTCAGGGAGCAGTCTGCATAGCCTCATAATAGCAAATAACTCATCCTCAGGGATGAGGTTAGCTGAAAGGGCACCATCATGATATAGTTCTGTTGGGCTACTGAGGTCAAGCCAGTCTCGTACACAGACAAAGCCTTTTAACTTTGAGTCCACGAGGGCTAAATTCACGTTCCTCTTTTTTCTTTCCATGTAAACTGTTCCCCACTCTTCCTCTCAAGCATCAGCTGCGTGGTTTCCACACTGCTGCATACTCTTGGCAGTAGCTTAGCTGCCTGACACAGACTTAAGACAGTTTGCCCCTTTGTTTTAGAGGTAACTAATGATCATAATAGCAGAGATAATAGAGTGTAGTTTTTACAGTGCCTTGTGGGTCCTCCTTATTTTTCTAAAGTTGTTATTTTAGTACAAATAGCAAGTATATTACCATCAGTAACATAATGCATGCCATTTTGCTGAAATATATACCACAGTTATTCCAAGTTATTCTAGATCTTTGTTGTTATTTATATTCTAGCAATTTTTCTATAAAGTATATAACCCCTTTATTGTATGTAACTTACTCTCTGCACAGTACTACTTGTTTAAATTTAGCTCAGTCTTACCTTATACCCATTTAACTTTTCTGAAAGTTTCAGCGCAGAGATATCATCTATTCCCTTTATTCCTTACACAGATACATCTCTCAGAGCAGCTTGGTGAACACTCAAACAGTGGCTAATTCAACCTTCTGGGTCCTCTGGAGCTTTGATGTGCTGTCAGAGCAATGGAAAAGCCATGGCAAATCTGAATTTGGTAAGGGATTTAATATCAAGCTCAGATAAAATAAATGAAATGGAAAAAAGATGGCATCAAACGCACATGGTGGAGAGATCATGGGGGGTTAATTGGCAACCTTTCCCTTTGATCATGATCCAATCATCACTGAACCTAAAAGCCAGATGTTTGGTTTGCTACCTTGAAAAGAGGCAAGGGGTATGTGTAGTTAGTAAAAAATAAATAAGTCATGATTTTTTAAATGCTACCTATAATGCAAGAACTTTTAAAACTTTTGTTGTAAAAGTCTACTCAAAGGCCTTTGAAATCAAGCAGGCCACAGATGAGGTAAATTTAATAAATGATTTGGGGTGTATGCTAGTTTTCTACATCAAAGTTCTCTTTAGATAATAAAACATTTACTACTTTCATTCTCTTTGGTTCATATTTTTTTTTATTTTAAAACTTAACTATTCTTGTCATTAGGAAACTATTTAAAGCACACATGTGGTAGCACACAAGTAATTATATTCTGAGGACAGATATGCAGGAAGAAAATCTGCATTGTGGCCCACCAGCAGCATTTCTGTGCCACACTCCACACACTGTGACATGCTTTCCTTTAAATGACTCGCACGCTGCTTATTTCTGGTTTTCACCCCTTTTTATGCTTCACAGACAGTTCAGTCATTAACACAGTGACTTGTGTTCCTTTATAGGAAAAATAGATGCTTAGGATTGTAGGACAGGACCTAAAACACTGCTGCGCATATAATCAGATCTAGTCCAATGAGGCAAGATGCAAAGGAGCAGTGCTGAAGAATCATATTAGACATCCCACTTAGCTTTTTCAGGTATCTCCAATTTGAAGCAACTAAACACACTTTTCAGGCTAAATAGAAGTAGATGCACACAATTTTGTTCTCTAGTTTTAGAAATACCTGAGTCCTCCACCATGCGAGTCTTGCAAGCTGTGTGAGCCTGTGGCAGATGGGACTTTACAAGGGCAAGCAGTTCTGTAATCCCTGTAGCTGGTGGTAGCAACGTGGCAATCAATGCATCTAGTTCCAGAACTGACCATGGCCACTACATATTTGACTCCAGAAGGACCAAACAGCTGGAGGGATCAAGCCAGGCCAGATTTGTAACTGAAGTTAGGGTTTTCATTTTGTTTTGGTAGGGGGGTTTTGTTCTGGGTTTTTTGGGAGTGGTTTGTTTTTGTGTTTTATTTTTTTAAAGTGCTTTTTTTCTTTGGACATTTTAGTTGCAGGTGTTTTTCTGGTCCATCCAAAGAAACGCAGTCACTATTGAGGCAGGCTCAATAGACATAATTCCATAAAATATATAGGCTAATTTTCTCCTCAAAGTATGAAATAGGGGAATTGAGATGCTGTCTTGGATGGCAAGTTCTACTTGTGGCATCACTGCCAACATCTTCCTCTGTATTTTTGCCTGCTCCAGAGATTACCCTAAAAATAACTCAATTGTTACTTTAAAAATGCAGAACTTGTGACTGATAACCTATTGTAAATAAAACCATACAACACATCTAAAATAAAACAATAGATGGAAGAGAAATACTCATTCTCCATAAAAAGGCGTACTAGAGCTTTTTAGAGGTCTGAACATGTGAAACTTGGGGTGGGACACCCAGCCTTTTTGTGGTTTGCAGCATCAAAAAATGGTTATAAAATCTACTCAGACAGCTCCTAGAAGCCTGGATAACAATCTGACCTTCTGGCACTCATCTGAACTGAAGTACCTGAACTCTTTGACGTTTTCTCATTATTAATTATTTCAGCATCGATGTTAATTACCTACACAATGCATGAAATTGACAGTACATCGAGGACTCAGCCTGCCTGCTTTGTAGCTGGCTAGCTGGGGATGCAACTACTTTGCCATTCTCATTACTATTCTCATCAGGGCAGACATGAAATAAAAGCAGTGACACTTTTTCCCCCCAAACACAGTCTGTTGTGGGTGCAAGTCAGATCAGATAGTTACCAACAAGAGAGAAAAAGGACTCAGATGTCATCATGACAGAAATCCAACGACATCAGTTTTTCCCTTTTAATTACTAGCTTCAAAAGATAAATGCAGGGACGTTAAGTCAGGCTTAGGAGATGTGGCACAATACCTTTATACAAGCTCTCACTGCAGGGACGAATTTGCAAATATTAATACAAACTGGAGACAAAACAATAATATTCAACAGATGTAAAGCAAAACCATACTGAGACAAAGAAGAAAGGACAATAGAATTCTTCCTTCACTGCAAAGAAAGTGCATCATTAACACCATTAATCACACCAAAGATAGTCCAGGCTCAAACAACTCCAACGGCTCAGTAGCCAGCACAGTTAACCCAGTGTGCCATATACATATAATTACAGCCTCCACAGCTCCCAGACGTTCCAGATGTGTATGTTTTACATGCTCTGCTCAGCAAGATGATAGCATTTTAACCCACAATATGCATATCTTATGTTTCATGTCCCTCATGTGTCTTCCCCGTGCTAATTTGCTGGAGGATGTGAATCCACAGTAGCTCCTGGTTTGAAACTCCTCTTCAACACCCCAGAGTGAAGGGAGGCTCTGCTCATGTCCAGAGCTGGCCAGCATTGGGCTACCCCCACACATAGCTTGACATCAAGCTCCTTTGCTTTTGCCAGCAATCTCAAATCATCATTCCCCAAACCAGTTCAGGACTGGGGTAGCAGGGACTGGCCAGGTAAATTCATTAATCTTGGTCTGTTTGTTTTACTAAACCAGATTGGGTGCAATTATACCGTGGCTGTGTGGGCTGTATGAAAATAATGATGCCTGGCAGCAAGAGGTGAAGGGAGGGGAGGGAGCCCAGGATGGGGGAGTGAATGGCTTCATCCATAAAGCTGCAGCTGGAGCAGGATGCGTGAGCACAGCCTGGATCCTGCCTTGCAAGCCCTGTGCTCAGCCCTTCCCAACTCAGCATGGAAGATGAATAAATCAAGCAATATTGAAGCTATTTCCTTCTGCAGGGATTGCAGGAGGTTGGCAATCTGACCCTGTTCAAATAATCACGTCAATCTTTTACACAGGGAAACAAGGTTTCAAACTCTTTGGGATTTAGGAGTCTAAAATCCCACTAATTTTTCTGTGGTCAGGAGGCAGGAAAATGCAAGCCTGAAAGGAGATTTTTGCATTTCCCTTAGACTCCAAGGAGGTTGGCAGAGATACTCTGTGGTGTAATGAGCTTCCTGCTGCTAGGAGAAGGGCATGGAGGGGCTGGTCCAAGATGCCCAGAGATCATCAGAAAGGCTAGCTTCGGCAGCCAGGCAAGCCAGCAAACTGTACTTCTGGACTCTGCTTAAATATAGTCCAATAAGCTACAGCAGCTAACACAGGAACCTCTCAAAGGCCGCATTTTCCTGCAGAAAGGCAATGTTTCATTTAATCAGCCAGTGAGCCAGCAAGATTGCTCCTTACTCCAGGGCACTTGAAGACAGTTTTTCTGTCTGTATCCACAGCACATCCCAGTTCTACACAACTACCTCTGTGTTGGCCCTCTCCTGGCTTGAGTTTGGGTAACTTTTTTTGAGGGTTCATTGCAGTATCACTCTGTTTCTGCCCACACGTCTTCCTTAATGCACAGCTAAGAAAAAGCAAACACATACTCATTGCCATATGAAACTTCTTCCAACACAATATTTTTGTGAGCCAGATCTGGACTATTGCAGGTTGGCAAACCAAATACAAGATGGCTGCTACTCATACCATCCCAGAGGCATGGGAAGGATCCAAGGAACCACAAGGATCTAACTAGGGATAAGCTGAACACATTGACACAATCTTGTAGCAATACAGCTGAAATCCCTGTAACATTAAACTGTCTATTGTAAGCTTCAGGTTTGTGTCACTTTTCCCTATACCTTTCCTCCTGTTACGACATCAACTTTCCAGTTCATGATAGCAGCTTTATTTAGATGTTTAAAAAGCTTTGAACTTCTATTTTTTTAAATCTATCCCCAATTTGGGAGGATTCATCTCATCTGCTGTGGTTTAATAGCAAGCCAGCAAAGCTTGAAGCCCTGAAGCTGGAGTTACTTTGATGTCCCACCTATGGTGCCAGTGACTGTTCAGCAAGTAGCCAATAGCTAACTTCACTCGTTTTCCCCAGCCTAGGACAAACGTCATCTTCAGCTTACCATGTATTATTAGCAGAGGTTTTAGGTATACCTTTTGTCTTGCTTTGGTTTTGGGTGTTCAGCAGCACAGTGCCACTAGGTTCTTCTGCCAACTAACTTGTGTCTTCTCTGTAAAGAAGGTGTTAATTTGAAATGTTTGCACTTAATTCATCACTTATAACGGTGTCTGTGTCACCTGAAGCCTGTGCCACAAAGTGGCTCTAGTTTTTCCGCTCATGACAGATATGAATCACATGTACACTGGAAAGAATACCTGTGGGTGTTTTAGCAGAAAACAGTATCTCAGCCCTTTGTTACCCTCCTCATGCTTTCTCAATGGTTCCCCCAACACACTCACTGCTGCTGTTTAAAAAAAACAAAACAACACCTTCAAAGTATTTTGAGGCTACCCCCTACTTTTGCAATTCAACTCATTTCGTACAGTTTGGTGGCACAGTGTAGTTTCCTAAGTGCACTCAGACCAGTGGATAGTTGTCCCTTTACTTTTTCTTGCAGCAGCTTCAAAGCTAACATGCCAAAGCAGATGAGAGGACCTGGCCCAAGCCACACAACAGCCTGGGCAAATGTCAAGTGCAGAGATAGAAACTCTCTTGTCTAAGTGCTATCTTCCCCTCTTTCCATCATATGAACATCCAGTGAGGATTCACTGCACCCCTCCAACTCTTTTGTCCACCATCCCCAACACATCTAAGCCAGCCATGGACAGAGCAGCAGTCTAGCTTACGGTTCAAGAAATGAGTAATTAGAGCTATACCACTAGGCTTCAATCCCTGGAAGCTTCAGCTTTAAAAATGGAGCTGCAGTCATAGGCAGGACAGGGAGCAGGGGACAGAGAAATCTATTGCATCTTCTGGCAGGCAGGCTGAAGGGACCCTGGAAACTTACCTCTAAGCAGTGTGGGTGGAGAAAGGAAGGGCTGGGAAGTGCCTGAGGTCTTGGGTAAGGCCAGAAAAAAGTCAAGTATAAAATATACAAATTTTGAGTCTTAAACATAGGCCCAATCCACCCACTCATTCTGTTTAGGAGCAGGAAACCCATATCAGCATCTGCTCTGAGAAATACCTGTGTGTCAGACCTGTGGCTCCACAAAAGGGAAAACCTTTATTTACTACTCATTCAAAAATGGCTCCAAGCCCAGAGTCATGAACTGCCTACGTGCTGGTCCATGCTCACAAAACCAAAACAAACTTCCCTCCCAAAAAACCACAAACCCACACAGGTATAGTGTTGACCTGTGCAACTCTTTGCTGTATCAGGTGCTGTCTGTCCTCATAAAACCAGCATAAACAGGTCCTTGTGTTTCCCAGCTGATTTAAGGGAAGTGTAATCCTGTATATGGCAAAGAGATCCTACAGCACACAGATTTGGTACAAATGAGTGAAGACACCACCACACTTACCTGCCAAGGCTTCCTATAGTCAGAGATGGATGATTTGGATTTCCAGGAGGATAAAACTGCTTCCTTTCTTTGATTAAATATCTCATATTACATGCCTAAAGTTTGTGTGCTGTGATTATTGCCTTTTGGGAGATACAGTCCCTGACAAGTAGGTATCACCATCTGAAAAAACCTTGAAAAGCTAAGGGTAAGTGGAGAGAGTGGCACAGAAAGGTAAGATGCCTTCTCCAAGGCATCCAAGAAATTGGTAACAGTGCCAAGTTATTGCCTCTCTTCTCTACTCCCTCATGCTGCCTTTCAGCATGAATCAGCCATCTGGCTTTTCCTTTGCTTGTGCTTTGCTATGCCAGCAGAGCTCAGCTCCACCACATGAGCAGAGTTATATTTAGAGGGAAAATACTTCAACCCTGTCTGGCCGAACAGGCATGAAAAGGGTTTCTGAAGGTTTCATCTCCCGCATGATGGGATAGGGACAGCAGAGCTGACCCTACCGCTGGGCATGCTTCATCTGTGACCTCCAGGCCTGCTAATTCCTCGTCATGGGATGGAAACAAGTGTGGTACCTGATGTAAAAGCAAACTGTAATAAGAAGTAGAAAAAATGGCAAGAAAAGACAGCTGCTGTTGTATGCTTTTCCAGAGCGCTCAGGGGAAGAGGCAACTGGTCAGCCTCCTGCTTCAGCCCTCAGTGTTTAATAGGTAGACCATCCTGCTTGCTCACTGCTGCTCAGCACATTCAAAGTCTTTTCTTAATAGTGGCTACCTGCTGGGACTATGCCTCATGGTGTCATTACACATGTCCCATGTCTGCCTTATGAAGGTTTTTCCTTTCCCTCAAATGCTCTTAGGCCCCATCACTCTCCATCTCCCTCTTAATCTATGCAGTATGAGCACACATCACTGCAGCCTCTCTCAACTTGCTTTCCTTTCTCCATCCAAGCACACAAGGATGAAGGCTTTGTACACCTGCACCCCTTGCACCTCACTCTTAACAGGGGTTGCAGTGTTGCTTTGGAGCAGGAGAGGAAGTGGAGTGGGAAAGGATAATGAAACAGGCTCCTGCCAAGCCAAGCACAATGCAAACAAAAGAATGTGTAGATGGCAGAGTGCATTTGCAAGCCTGAGAGACTTCACAATAAAATGTCTTTTCTTCTTTCTTGTCATCTTGTTACAGGGAAATAGCAACCAACGAGGATTCTCCTGCGTTTTGTGCTGTCTTTGCTGACAGCTAGATGATGTCTTGATTTTGAAACCCAAAGACCGCACCAAACAGAATCTGAAAGGCTTTTTTTTCCTATTATATGCAGCAATCTCTTTACTTTGAAAAAGATATGCAGTCAGAAAGGCAGTTGTCAGCAGGCACCAGTTCAGGTGCTGAATCAGGGTCAGTGGCCCATGCCCTTGCAGGTAGTTGCCCTTCCTGCTGGTGGAGGGGACATGCAGGGCATGACCATGGTGCACCCTTGGTACCCTGCCAGGGCCTAGAGACAGGGTCTTCTGTGTGTCTGTAGAGAGAGACTTGCTAAGTTTATGTGCACTAGACATGAAGCAAGAGGAATTTCACAGTCAGGGAAAGAGCAATGTGATATTAAAGGCAAGGTGAGGATCATCCCCACTTGGGATTCCAGAAACTCCCTCATTTGGATATGGGGCCAGTAGGGACCGCTACTGGGACTCTATTCCTCACGCTCTGCCTCTGCTTCCCCATACCTCGTGACTCTGAGGTGGTTTTTCCCTATCTGCTTGAACCATAAATGCTCTGGGACAGGCTAATTTCTCCGTCCTCTTTACCCAGAGGTAATGATAGAGGGCCATCACCTTAGTGCTAGCAGCACCCAGCCCGTTCCTTGTAGGAAGCAGGAAATGCCACACTTCAACACAAGTGACAAGTAAATTACAAAATTCTCCCTGGTTCTCATTATTTTTTGTGCAGACTCTGGCCATCAAAACCTATTAATGTGAAGTGTGTTAGCTTCAAAAGTCACAGCAGCCCAGACTACGCAGATGGCCAATGGTCTCACTGCACTAATTCAGCCTTGTCTAATATCTGCCAACAAACTGTCGATTCCCCTTTCCTTAATGCTTTAACAAACCTCAAAATTTAAAAAGTAAAATGCAAAAAATACAGCAAAATAATGAGTACAAAGGGGTATTTACCCTTTTCTTAATCACGTGGACCATCCTTTTCTCCCTCCTTTTAATCTCTCAAACTCATCTGACTGCAAAACTCAAAAGACTACATTAGCCTCAACTAAGTAACTTTTACTATCATTTCCCCTCTATTCCTCAGTCAGCAGATTAACTTTCCTCTGGAACAGCGAAGCTTTACAACCTTTTGAAAAAGAATTCCCAATAAGGACAAATGAATAGCCTGCCTTTTCTTTTTCCTTAAGTGGCTCCCAGGGCATTTCCAGAGTAGCTCCTGCTAGTCTGAACCTGAGACAACACCGTGCCCTCTGCAATAACTTCTCTCACAAGCCTACTGCAGCCCAAGTGTGACCAAAGAGTACATGAGATCCTGAGGACCCAGATTTCATCCCTGACCCATAAGGACTCACTCAAAATCATCAGTCCCTATAAAGCTTCCGTGATAAGTTTATCTCCTATGAAGGGCAACTGGCCCCTGGGGACTTCTCTTCAGAAACTCCTGCCTGTGAATGGACAATATTCAATTCCTTATCTGCTTGCCCAAAGCTGATGTTTTGTTCCAAAAGCTGACAGAGAATCTCCTTTGTATTATTAAGGTACCAACAGTGAGGACTTAAAAAGTACTGTCTGGTAGTTTGGTTTGGGTTTTTTTTGAGGGTGGTGGTGGTTTGTTTTGGGTTGTTTTGTTTTGGTTTTGAGGGTGGCAGGCAGTATATAAATACATTTCTCTTGGAAACCCAGCCAAAGGTGGGTTTAATGGGAATGCACCCCAGGAACGCACTTACAGTTTCTTCTAGGGGGTGATGCTCACACACAACTCCTCAGATGTGTTGCCTACTCTCAAATAACAATATGAGGATCACCTCCTAACTGTAATATTAGCCAGATGTTCAAAGCATGATGCAGGTATCCTGCTTCATGTATCGCTTTCTCAGTGACCGTCACAGCTCTTCCAAGAAGATAGGTAGCAAACTCTGAGTAACCAACAGTCAAGGTGACTGTCATGGAAAAGCACACCTGAAGATGCTTGGGACTGAAAGCTGAAAGTCTAAAGTACCAATTTAATTATTTAATCAAGTTGAAACCAGTTTACAGGATTATACAATAATACAAGCAAGCTTATATTTTAAAAAGCATTTGGGTTACTAATTGATTTTTATTTTTTAAAAAGACATATCTACCTGCTATTGCAGAATACCATTACAGAAAGCATGTCTGCAGGGTCAAAAGGCATCTGAAATCTAACTAACATAGACCCACTTTGATGGTCATTTTCATCAAGCTCTAAATTTATTGACAAATTGTTCATTGCACATTCAAACATGTCTATCTTTCAGAAAAGAGAAGCAAGTCTAAGATAGTCTCTACTGATTTTCATCCCCAGACCATTTTCCTCACCAAAAGTGTATTGCATTCAAGGAATCCCACAGAAAAAAAAGTAATAAAATACTACTTCTACTGATTTGTATAAAAAACCTTGTAAAAGGTTCATATTTTGATTACAAAATTGAAATATTACTAGCCCACAAGTGATTTGGAAAAATATATATAATTGCAGTTCGGTGTTTTACAACAATTAGATTTTAGCTCTTAAACTTACTTGCAATCCTGACAGATTTACTGTGGATTCAAATTAGCATACCATAGATGAATCTTACTCTTGCCATAACTTTTATTCAAACAGTCATATTTCCAATGGCAGCAACTATACTTTTACTGTTGGTTAATTTTTGCTAAGTAAAATAAATACCCTGTTAGATTCAGGCTTTGGCCTGTAATTCAGCTGAGAACACTACCACTCAGTTCCAAAAATTAAATCACTCTTACAAGGAAATCATACTGCCATATATTTTTGCTCTTTGGGGGCTGGAGGTAGTAGTAACTTAAGAGTGGAAAGAGGGCTAGAAGATAAAACCAATACATTTTTCTGGGCTGGGGGCTGTTGCTTGCTAACATACAAATGAGTGATAGTGATGTTTCCGAGTCACCTCTGTAGGACCCCCACAAGTTTTGGTGCAGCTCAGCATAGGCAGGCAGTGCCATCCACTCGCCTCTTGGTGCTGCTGGTTGCCTTTGGTCAAGCTTTGGGTGTAGGCACACTGCTGAATGCAACTAGCTTACAGGAATACAAGTTACCATCAGCCAGCTCCATCTCTATAATAAACCGTGCACACACCTGCACTCGACCCCAACGGTAAAGGTAAAATACAGGGCATTGTACCTGGGCAAGGGTAAAAGCACAAGCATGGGGAGTGACTACTATTATATACCAGGCACTGCCATGAGTTTATCACATTTAAACACATGTCTGTTTAGTTTTTCCCTGAGACTTTTAAGGTCTCATGTAACTGAAATAAGTTCTGCTCCTTATTTGCTTTTTGCTGTGACCCTGTTCCTGACAAATGACTTTGGCTTAAGGATTTGGATGTCCTCAGTCTACAGACTAATACTTGGAGTTTGAGATAATTCCCATAATAAAGACTCACTTTAAAAGGTATTGAGGTGTGGTTGTGTGACAACGACTATTTCCTTTTAAAAGGAAACAAACCCAAAACTTTGAAAAGTATGTCATACTCATGACAAGCTAAAATCTTCTGAGGACTCAACCACAGTGTTAAAAACTAATGTTACAGTTCGCCTAGCCGCAGCTGTAGTATTGTGATATGCATCACACAAAGGCTAGCAATTTGACATAAGACACACTGAAGTCATGGCTCACAAGGCAAAGTCCACGGTCCTCTCAATGAATCAGCTCATCCACAACTTGCAGCACTTACACTTCAACAAAGCGAAGTTTGAGGCCAGCATTTGGAAGGATATCTAAAGATCCTGCTTGTTTCTACATAACACACAGACTTTATGTTCAAATTAGCAAATCTAAAACTGGCAAATTCCAGGTGACTTTCAAGTCTCACTGTTTAAGCACTCAGAAACTAAAATACTAAAAATCATCAGTTGTTCAATGTGATTGATTTGTTCAGAATGGAGAGAGACGGCTTTGGGGTTTTGGGTCACGTTCAAATGCATCCAGCTTCTCCATAAAAATAAAATAATGCTACCATGATTTGACAGACTGTATTTCCAAGCTGCAATTAAAATGGGCACTTCCTCAGCTGTGAAGTCTTCCTCTTTCTACGCTGCCAAGAAGCATCACATCATTACCTTGGACCAATGCTGACAAAGGGAAATTTATTAATAAATTCAAAAGATTATTTCATTATAACCCTGTTGGTCTGTTGATAGTTTATACATAAGTTACCATACACATACATCAGCCAATGGTTACCATTTGTCAATTTGTATGTCCCATATCAGTGCAGATGGGAGAAAAAAGTTATTATGTCCAATGCCTCTTGCTTACACAAAAAGTTCATACTGAATTTGATGTTTCAAATCACACACTTGACAATTTTATTGTTGTCGGTGATAAGGGAAAAAGCTCAAATGAAACCAGTGTCCTTTGCTGTCAAAGACAAGGGTATCTTGTGTCTTGAATGCCATCACAGGCAGGAAATTGCCTGCCCTGGTTTCAAAGAGAGATTTCTGGAAGAAGAAGGGAATGACTTCTTGACAAACCGCACTCTTTTTGAAAATTGTCTGTCAATCAAGGAAAACAAATCTACGTTTAGATGTTAACTCTTTCAAGTTCACCTAATGTTGTCCACACGGCATATTTAGGCACTTTCTTTAGGACGTTATTTGTCAGAAAGTAGCTTGGTCTGGTTACCAAAGTTGTTGGGCCAATGCCACTAATTTGCCAAAAAATTCCTTAACTGTTTTAGTCACCACTTATTTATTATCTCTCACTCCAAATGTGTTCATTCCCCTCAATGCTCAAATAACCCTTTGATTTGATTCAGAAGCCTGGAAAGAGGCAACAACAGTGTTCACAGCTCACAGTAGACATATGGAAACATGGGGTGCAGGACCCAACCGGTGAAGGCAAAACTCAAAAGCACAAGCCTGGACAACAGGAATGCTCAGCAGGGAGGATGTGCACTAGCATCTTCTATTAGAAAAAAAGCAAAAAGGATCCCGGCACAGGGGAATCAGATGATATGTGTTTGCTTTGTGATTTGCAAGAGTACATGTCTCCCACTGACACCAGCAGGAGCCCTTTTAGCACAGCCCCTCTTCAAAAATTTGCCCCTTCTGTTTAGGAGCTCCACAGCTCCCATTTCCATAGACATGGGGTTTACTATTTGTGTTTGTACAGTACCTAGAACAATGACTAAGACTTTCACAAGAGACATCTCTGGGTATAACTGCAAAATAAATTTAAGCATTGAAGCTGGAAGCTGTGGAGTTACAGAAGAGAGAACAGAGAAGTTCACAGCAGCCTGTCACTCTCCTCCACTGAAGAGCAATTGGGACTAACCAAACTATGTACCAGGGAAGTTAGAAGTGAGATTTTTCCAAAATTGCACAGAATAAGGTTAGGAAATGCTAAAATCAAAGGCAGCACAAGAAAGCCGCTTGTCATACAGTGCAAAGACCTAGGATGCTGGCTACAGTAAGATGTTAGCTGAAAATAAAATCAGTGAGCCCTGGGATCAGACAATTGTGTGGCTCTCCAGAGTTGCAACAGTAAATACTGCTGGGTTATATAATCTTCTGCTTCAGGATTTAAAGTAATCTTTGTGATAAAATTAATATAAAGATCATATTATCCAGTTTCTGTCCGCTCCTCTTTCTCCCAAGGCAGCTGGGTAAACCTTCCAGGAGACTTTTAAACTGCTGGGAGGTAGCTTAATAAACCTTTTCACGGCATGCCCTGGGTCTGATTGGAAGCAGGATTTCAACCCATGCAGCATTTAGCTGCTTTTACAGTTTTTATCTCAGTTGCTCTCCACTCTGAGACCACAGCTGGCAATATCTACACCCGTTCACTACTCATGAAAATGTGATGAATAGCAGGGATTGCCAAGAAGATTCATATTAAATCTAACAGCTTTATAATAGTCAATAACCTACCTGTCAGGTCAGGGTATTTTATTAAAGACCACACTAAAGGCATTTCTCTAATATTACATTATTGAATACCATAGGTGGGCCACACTGTGGAAAAAGAGAATGTCACCTCTTCTATCTTTGTAGCTAAATAAATACACATATATGCAGGGGAAATCTACATTAGTTAGCAGCACACTTTTGAAACACCAAGGCTCTCCTGACGCACACATTTGCCTTTGCTCTGCTCCATGCACTTTGATTTCTGGCCTGCCTTACCACTTTTCCCTCTGGGCTGGACAGGATCTGCGACTACCTCCTACAGAAGTTGCTCTATTTCACCCTCTGTCAAGTAGATTTTTTTTCCCCTCTCTTTCCCATAGGGTAGGTATACTTTTCACTAACACCAGCTGCTGACTGCATTCTCGTTTGAAGCATCTTGAGCTGGTGCTAGTCAGAGGGACAAGCATGGGATGGGAAGGGCTGGAATCTGATGCAGGCTGGCAGCCCCCAGCCCCACAGACAGCACAAGCAGGGGTATCAAGAGAGTGCTGCTCAGTGCTCATGGCAAGAGATCCAGGTCAACATAAAAAGGCTTGGGAAACCCACCTCATTTTGCTGCCTTTTGGGAATGAATCTGCTTCAGTTCAGACTAGTCATTAGGGATAAAAATTCAAATGCCGTATTTTAGACAGCAACTCCTAATCACACACCACTGCCCAACAGGCAGTTAACTCCTCTCATCTCAGGCCCTGAATGGTAAAGAACATCTTGTCCTCCCTTGAGATTGTATTGCAATGCAGGAAATGATTACCCGAAGGCAGCCTGGCAGCCATTAACCCTGGCTGGAAGCACTGAGCATTGTTTCAGGAGGATAGAAATCAGGTACAGCAACAGTAAGAGTAACAAATGCAAGGCAGGGAGTGGGCTTGGGAGAGGAGGGTCCATGTTTTCAGCTTTGTAGAGGAGTGCAATGCGGATGAAAGCAGGGCAGTAAGCCACCCCAGCTCCTTCCTCCCTTACTGTGGGAATTGTCTGAGATGTCTCCCTCCAAGGGGTTTTGAGGAACAGAGATGAACTAGAGAGCCAGGAGAGGGCTGAGAAAGAAAAAGTAGCTTCCCAAGGGGCTCAAATTTCCCCCCACAACACGCATACTGGAGCAGTGAGCAAACACTTGCAAATGATTCATGAGTCACATAAACACCACAATACATCATATCGTGCTCATAAACGAAACGACTGCTCACTATGAACCCAGGACAAAGAAGTTGCTACTTAAATCTCTGCTTGTTTTGCAAGCAGCAGACCAAAGGCTCAGGCACTGGGCTATCAGCATTGACCTGCACACTCTGACCCCACCACAAGCAGGAGCAAATGCAGCTGCTCTTTAACCCCACTCACTGGCATTAAGCATCACTCAACTTGCATAATGCCTGAGGGAAAAACAAGTATTTACCCCCACAGGCTCAGCTGGCACCATAAATCATTCTCCAGCACAGACCTGCTTCTCAGCACCCTCAGCCAGGGCTGGGGCCAGGGCCAGGACTTAAATGGGTGCTGTGGATGGGTGGTACAGGTGGGGACATAGGCTGGAATGGGCAGTTAGGGGTTATTAATGCCATGGAGTCCTGAAAATTTTCTGCACATGATGCAGGGGCTTAGTACAGCTTGGTCATTTCATTTTGAAGCCAAAATGTGGCAGGAGAAGCTGCAGAAGCCAAAGTTTCTGAATGGAGCAGCAAAGTCACTGTTGAGGTCTAGGAGACCACCTTTGCCGTCAGGGTGGGTGAGCTCTGCCAGTGTCCCAAAGCACATATCTTGCTGCAGGCTGGTGCCTAGAGTAATGTATGTGGCTCCTCCTGTCAACAACCATACTATTTCTATTTAATAATATCATTGCTTCTGATTTTTGTTGATGGCCAGAGAGGGCTAGCACATTTCCCTCTGCCAAATGCGGAGAGTGTAGGGATGAGCAAAAGCAAATACACCTGCAGAAATTAGAGTCAGACATGGGATAAAAATGGTAAAGAGACAAAAAAAAACCCCAAATCCCAAAGACATTTTCATTGGCACAAAGCTGTGACTTCTGCCACCGCCTTCCTGTTTGCTCCCTGTAGAGCTCTTCCACGTGCTTTGCGGAAAAAGTGTGTTTTGAGGGCTGGGGCGGGGAGCAAGAAGTGATCAAAGGATGTTTTTTATTGCAAGCTGCAGCTGGTTTCTGCTAAATATTGCAGGTGATGGCACCAAATTGTCCCCCTGAATGTGACCCAAACATGATAGCTTGCCTGGCCCAAATAACACTGGGCATGAAACAACATGGAGCTCGTTGGAAATGCAGGTGTTGAAACCAGTCAGGAATGGAAAAGGTTATGGCTCCCAAGCCAACAAATAAAAGAGAAAGTGCTACCTGACACAGCCCCTCAGGATGTTACCCGAAAGCTGGCAGAAGAAATCCTGCAAGTTTTTCTGTAGGTACACACATGCATGCACTTGTGTGAGCACATGCACACATGAACCCCCTTGTGTCACTAAGAGCAGGATTAGCCATTTGTCCAAAAAAGACAGAGCTGTTCACCCTGCAAGTGCTCAGGGAGGAACACAGGGGACAGATCAGCCCTTTTACAGCAGCACTAAGGGGTCTTGCTTTGCCACAGACCTCTTGCACATTGCATTGGGATCACAAGCACCCCAGTTATTTCTAGAGGACTGATGTTGCCCTGCACATGTGCTGCCACTGCCATGTGCTGGTCAGCAGCCTGCTGCGCCAACATTAAGGGACATCTACATCTGGGGAGAGAGGCAGTCTGGGGAGATGCAGAGGTCTGTATGTACTTGCTGTGGTCACCTAAAGACTTCAGAGGACAGATCTCACTGCAGAAGCATAGGACATGAATTCATGGCCATGGCAGTTGCCTACTGGTGTGCAGTGTAAGGTGGCTTCTTTGCTGACAGCAAGGTAAGATAGTTGGATTTCCAACTCTACATGCCTAATTCAATCTCTGTAAAAGTCGATCTCCCAAAGTGCCCTCTCCATTCAACAGGAAAAGAGAAATCCCTCTGCAGGGAGGCTTTGAGCAGAAGCTGGGAATACATGGACTAAATACATGCTAAAGTTCCTTTTCCATTCCATCCCCTAAATGCAACAGTGCAAGGTTTGGCCGAGGCAAGGCTCTTCCTTACAATGCAGTCCTGACCCTAAAGGCAGCTTTGTCTGAAGGAAAGGCAGATGTTTGCTCCAGCCAGTTGGGGGTCAGTGATTCAAAATGGCTGCCCACCACAAGCACAGTCCATGGGAGCAAGCAGAGCAAAACCAGAGCAAACCTCCATGACAAGAAACCAGCAAACGAGTCTGATGATTAGACTTTCTGAAGTGTCCAGCAAGCCTGGCTGCTGTGCTGGGTCTGCCCTGCTTTTGGTGGATCAGTGCAGCGGGTCCTGTGTCAGTCTTTAATAGAGGGAAGTGGTAGGAGTTGATTTTCTCATTTGTATTCCTGCTCAGAAGCAAGAAGCAAATCTGTTCTTCTGAATTCACGACATGTATCCAGCCAAGCCACTGTATGCCCTTTGGATGGATTAATCTACCTGCTCCTAGCATCACTCTCCAATTCCTTCTCTGCCTGAGCTGCTATATGGTATTCCTCATCATGCCGCAGGAGCCGTGTTCCCGTCTCCTTTCTTGTCCGAATCCTTTCATAGCACTGCTGGACACAAGACAACAAATACAAGGAGCTGTGCAGGTGCTGGCTGCCTCTTCCCTGATTTAGCCAGCAAGACGTGCTGGCAGCATGCTTGTAGGCCACCCACCCCTGAGCTTATCAGCACAGTGTGCTCCTTCCTTCTCTGCTCTGGGGCTTCCAAGATGGAATGACAAATGACCCATCAAAACTTACAGAAAAATGGTGATTTCAGTTTGCCAGTGACTTAATTTTTCCTTGTGTCCTGATTTGAGTGACACAGGACTGCTTTCTTTTCTAATACTTGGGAAAACTACACTTTTAGAAGACTCTAGTGTCTGGATTTGTGAAAATATTTACTTTATAGCCAGCTCTGGTATGTGGGTTTCAAGGTCTCAGCGATTTCGAGCTCGCCAGGTGCAGGGATGAAGACAAGTGAGACCTGGGCACTTGACTCAAGGTGGCCAACAGGATTATTTCATACCGTGAACATCACATTCAATATAAATTAGAAAGTTTGCTGTGACTACTCTCTCTCTTCCTTGATGGTGGTGGTCCAGAGAACTTCTTGCCCCGGTGCTGGACCCCTGAGGCCTTCCCTTCCTCCCAAAGCCGTAGCGCTCAGTGTCCGACATTTGTTGTCCACTGCTGGGAATGCACAGCTTCCTACTGGTAGAATTGGCTGAGTATGATCTTTGTATATTTTATATTGGTATCAGGAGAAATACTGTTTCTTCAGTATTATTAATGTTAATTATTTAGTATTATTCTACTAAATCTGTTTATATTTCAACCCTTGTGTTTCCTTGTTTTTCCCTGATTCCCCTTCCCAGGTGGGGAGGGGTGATTGGGTGATGGAATAATTGTCTAAATGACAATAAACTGCTGTGGGTTTCTTAGATGATAACACCTTGTTACAACAATATATGTGGAGAAGAATTATTTCTGAAAAGCCTTTTCATACTCCATGAAGTATTAAATAGGCAGCACAGAGTTCCCTTAGTTTAAATTGCTTCCTCTGTCAAGGTAAATCCTGTGCTCAGCCTCCCTCCATCTTGTGTTCATTTTGCTGGCTTTAGTAGACTGCTTCTCCCTAATTGACCAATTATGACCACTGTAACTAAATTAATCATCCATCCAGAGGTGGATGCCTGCATTTATTTGTCTGGATCAGGAATGCTGTAGATAACAGGTCATTAAAAATTACACTTTCCATGCCACAGACATCATGAGCCTGACTGGCAAAGAATGAGCTTTTAGATAAGAAAGAAGGCTTAGGAGGGTCAATTAGGTTATAATTGGTTTGGATTCTTGCCCTCTTATACACTGGCTTTATTAAAACCCTATAGTTGAAGACAATAGCTTATCTTTGCTTCAGCACAATTATTTTTAAATGGGGATTGCCAGTACATGATATCCACTACCAGCAAATCTGAGATTATCAAACCCTCGAGCCCATCAGATTATAAATCTAAAGGTTATCTTGTGGAGAAGATAGAGAGGACAAAAGCACTCTTCTTCTGCCAAGCTAAGCTCAAGCCTCTGTAGAGCGTGATTGACTTCTGAAATTGAACACCGCAGGTCTGAAAGGAGCCAGCCCACCCTGAGTTACATGAACCCTACAGCTAAGCCATTCCTCTTGGTACTCAGATGGGGTTTCCCTAGCCTGGAAATGTCTCAGCAGTTCCAACAATATCACAAAGCAATCCCCTGTTACGAGCATTTGCTCTGGGGAAGGAGAGAGAAACACCTCTTAAGTCTTTCTCAAACGGATTTTCTCAGATCTCTCTCTCTAGACATCTGTTTTCAAGCTAGTGAAAGGGAAAAATGTGGCTGTAATGAAACTGGCCAGCAAGCCCAAAGCCAAGGAGCTGCTCATATGGTATTGCATTCACCAGGGCAGACCCACAGCCCTTTATTTGACAAGACCTTCAAGAGTAGGATTCCTACTTTTTTTCCTGCTGCCCATCATCTGGTTTTGCTGGAGTGTACCTTTTTCCCTGGTATTGAACCAAAGATCCTCACTCTGTGGCATCTGGCAAGAACATTGCTGTTGATTTGCTCTACAACTTGGTTTGCAAATGTCGAGGTCAACGCTTAGGTATTTCAAACAGCAGGGAAGCCAGATTGCTTGAAGGGAGGCATCCATAATAGCACCAGAATGAGTGCACAGCACCTGGTGATCAGCAGCAGCATTTTTTTCATTGCATTGTTGCTCTCACACCTCATCTTTGTAAGACAGGATTTGTATGAAAGGCATGGGAACTTAGAGCTCTTGAATCCCAGCCTCATTTCTGCTCCTCACTTGCCATTTGGCTTGGAGTGAGATACACAACTTCATACATCCACTTTTGGAGGTATCATGAGGACTCATCAGACACATGTTTATAAATAATGGCTTCTACACACAGTATTATGTGGTTTACAGCCATCATGACACTAAGCTTGGAGAGCAACAGCAACACAGCCCTTTTGATACATCCAAGGATTCCTGAGGACTGTGATGGCTTCTGAGACAGCTGATGATCAAGACATCTTCCAAATAAATCCTCCCCTTGGAAAGAAACTCTAGGATTTGGAGAGTTTCCCATGTTGTTTTTATTCATAAGCTTTCCTCACCTGTCCCATTTCTTACAGGCTCTTTTAATATTGGGTAAAGACAGGGGAAAAAAAAAGATTGCAAAAATTTAACAGCTTTTGGTACCTAGAAAGTGTAAAATCTTTTTGAGATCTTGTCCCCATTTAATTCACCCCTAATACATATGCATGCCTTAAAAATCAGAGCAGTGAGAAAAAAGTCCCTCCTTTATAGGCCAAGCAGTACATTTTGATAAAATGTGCGTTCATAGAATAAATTTTCTGTAATAAACATCTACCTTTTTTACCATATATTTTGGAACGTCAGCTACATCTTACATGTATGTGCAATAGCCACATATTTAAAAAGAAAGAAAATGCATACATTTTTTACCCACATTTAGCCTGAAGTGGCTTCATAATTTATTACTTCAGTTTGCTGCTGCTGTGATTGAGAGCTGGAGAAAGGGAAGCCTCCAAGTAGGGAACATGGGAATATAAAGGGAATTGGCACTCACAAGGAGCTGAGAAAGTCTTGAGCTTGTCGCCTCATTTTGACTCCTATCAATGCCAAGTGTAAAATAATAGTCTGACTCAGAGCTAAATGCCATCTAGATTTCCCACTGAGTCCATTAATTCTCTTCTTTTACTGTGGCAGAAAGTATTAAATACATCATGCTAGAATCAGGGTTTCATGCAGGATCTGTATTCCAATTTCACAGCATCCTTTCCCAATTCCAGACATTGTATTGATTTGTTTGGGGGTAGGGGGGGNCAAGTTAAAAAGAGCAATTTATTCTTTCATTACCCTGTAGTTGAAATTGCAGATGATTTTGTCAATTTTCTTCCTATCAGAGCTGCTGCATTAGCAAGAAGAGTAGTTGCTTGCAAAAAAATATGTGAATATGTGAATAGTGGACATGTTTTGTCTAGTCAGATCACCTCTCTGCATTCTTTGAGGACTATCATCAACAATTAATTCCAAAGTGACACCTGCTAGAGACAGCCTAGCTAATTATTTGCAAGCTTTTCTGTTTCTGCTGAAGTTTTAGCAACCAGCCTGTAAAGAATGACTCTGAGCTGTGTTTCCACGATAAAGTGCTTCTAGGAATGACACAAACCACCTTTTCTAGCCAATGCAAAAGACATTTTCCTCCATATCACCACAAAACCAATATCAAGCAGCTGCTCAGCACTGCTTTCTGAAGGCACTTCTGTCACCAATCAGCAGAATTTGATAACGTCCACATTTAATCCCGCAGACTGGAGCTGGGCTCCCAGCAAAGACGCAGGGTGTACAGAGAGGGTGCTTTGAAATTCAAGTGCTCTCACAGGCAAGGGAGCAGCTGCACATATTCTAAGTTGAAACATTTAGCCAGGACCAAATGAGCAGGTTTGAAAGAACAGTGGCAAATTATGCTTTAAAGTTTATTTTTCACTCAGTGCTGGAATCACTATTTTAAGAAGCCCAGAAAAGAGTTCCCCCATCAACCTTTTCTTTCTTTTCTTTTTTTCATTTGGCAAATGCAGGGTGTTGGATGTGTGCTTGAGAAATGCAATGAAAAGGACTAATTTGTCTGGAAGGATGAGCAGTCTAACTGATACTCAGGAAGTCAAGCAAAAGCATGTTTGGGGTGTGCATCACCAGTTACTGTCAGGGTGGGTGAGGGGACATCAGTCTGGAACATCAATAAATTTCCCAGCAGACAGAGTCTTCCCATTGCACTAGGTTGTGTAAAACAGCAGCCTCACCATCCCACACTTCATGGTCCCTACTGGGAGGTGAGGATGCTCTGAAGATGGTCAATACACCCACTGCTGTCCCAGGCTCAGCCCTCAGCGTCATGGCTTGGTTGGATTAAGGTAGGCAGCACACCTTAGCAGTGTTTAGCTGTATCTAGTGACAATAAAAACTCCTGTCCCCATCCCAAGGTTTGAACTACTTATCTTGCAGAAAAAACAGTGCCTTTTTTCTTCACAACCCTTACCTCCAAGCAGATGCCTCCCTCTTCTGCATGCACATCTGCTGTGCAATTACCTCCAGTCCTGCTCACTTGTGCCTTCTGCCTGCCCGCAACACCCTCTGCAAAAGGCTAGGGCTTTGCTGGTGGTGCTTGGTATCAGGTCCCGGTCCAGGACGTGGGGATCTGGGAGGACCCGTAACAATTCCACGCATGAGATTAAGACACAAATCAGGTCAAACGCCATCTGCTGAAGCTTTATTGTTATCTCCCAGCAATGATTACTGAAACAAGCAATAGAGTAAAGGAGGAAGTAGACGAAAGGCAGAAGAGAGAAGCAGTATTACAGAGCACACCAATAGTCACCACCACAGGCCCATGGCATCCCAACAGTCACAGAATCACAGAATCGTCAGGGTTGGAAGGGAC
>VZSZ01009025.1:3923-28783 GCA_013398815.1 Ibidorhyncha struthersii
GAGAAATGACGGTCCGCCCGCGCGCATGCGCAGGAAGGCACTCCGCCAGGCGTGGGGCTGAGGCGGCCTCTGCACGGAGGATCTCGTTCCGTGGGATCGCAGAGAGGAAATGGAGGCTTCTCCCCCTCACTGTCACTTGTCTTTTTCCTCCCTGGTGGTGTCGCGCCCCTATTGCATAGCTGTTGGCCCGCAACTTTATTATTTTCTGCCCTGTCCCCAGTGGGTTAATTTCGGATCCGTGGTACGGTCCCCCGTGTTCTACCCAATAACAAACCGGCTCCTGACAACGTACTTAGTTGCTGGGAGGAAACTACTGCGCTGTCCCCTTAACACCACGGCGCCATCCGCGGCGCGCCCTGCCCCGCCTTAGCCACCAGAAGGGGCGGGGGGTCGGGTTTGAATGACAGGACGTTTGGTGGGCGGGAAAAGAAAAGAGAGCCAATAGAAACGCCGGGCAGCATTGATGAGCAGAGCTCACAGCCAACCGAGCTGGGCGGGGCGGTCGCTTCCCGAAGGAGGCGGGGCGCTCGGTTGCTAGGGCCGCGCTGTTGCTAGGGCCGCGGCAGAGCGCGGTGGCGGCAACCGCTGCCCTCCTGGCCCGCCGCCGCCACCTTCCCTGGGCTGGGGCGATGGTGAAGCTGGCTGCCAAATGCCTCCTGGCAGGTGAGTCCGGCCCGTCCGCTCCCATCCGTCCCGCTGGCGGTAGGGGCCTTAGAGCGGGCTCGGTGGGGTGGGGCGAGGCCGGCAGCGGGGCGGCGCTGGGACGGCCGGAGACCCTCAGAGACGGGGCAGCGCCGGGCGGGTGGTGACGGGCCGCGCCGGGAGGCCGCCTGGCTTCTCTCAGCCCCTCGTCGAGGGGTCGCCCCGACGGAGAAGAGATGGGGAAAGCGGTGATAGGAGAAAGGTGGGGACCTCGGCTCCCCCGGGACGGGAACGGTGGAAAAAAGGAAGGAAGGGAGGGAGGGAGAGAGGGAGGAGGAAAGATTGATTTTACAGTGTAGAAAGGTGGGCTGAGGGTGGAGAAGGCGCGAAGGTAGACAGCCAAGTTCTGCCTCGGTATGGGAGTCTCCCCTTTGTGCTGGAGGAAAAATTCATGGCAGCAATCGGGATGATTGTGAGAGTGTGATGGAAAGGTAGAGCCTGAGCAAAGAGCTGAAGGATGAGGCACGTGCACTCCACAGAAGCATCATTTTCCCCAAGCAGACTGCAGGTTAACCTGAAAAAAAAAAAAAGGTGAAGACACCGGTTTATTTAGTCAAGGTGGATTGTGGAGGTGTTGAAAGTAAGTGCAGATGACTGTTAACACTGCGGGAAGAAAGCTTTTTTTTTTTTTTTCCTTCCCTCTATATCGAAGCTCTGTGCAACCTCAGCCAGAAGCACAAATCATTAAAACCTTTGTGTGCAGACGACTCCCAAGTTTCACTCTCTGCTCCAAACCTGTTTTCTTTCATCCGGAATAAAATGTTTGCCTCTTTTGGACCTCAGAAGCAGCTAACCATCAACTTGCACAAGCCTAGGTATGATCTTTGGTAAATGCAAAAGAATTAATCTGCCTTGTGCCTCTTTTCATAGTTACTGTGGACAGCAGGTGTATCTTGCCTCTCTTCTAGATTTGAAACTTACACGTAGTTTCCAATTAGGAAGTTTCCAGGTCCCAGTACATAGGCTTTGCTTAAGTCTTTCAAGTTTTGTTGTTTAGTGTTACCAAACGCCAATTCCATGATCATTTTAAGTTTACATGGGTTTTCTTTGGATGACCCAGTTATGTGCTTAATCCTAATTGGGTCTGGAGCTGCCTTTTCAATTCTGTTCACGACACAAACAACAGGAAGGTCCTGTTCCATATGTAGTGCTCCTAAGTACTACAATGATATCCAAATATTATTAAAAACAATAAATTGATGAAGCAGACCAGGCAAAATAACTTCTGTCTTGCAGAAGAGACCAATATAGTGAAAGAGACATAAGAGATAAGTAGTAACAACAACCCAAAGGGAACAAGAAAATGCAATTACATAGGTAGGAGCAAAAACATCAGAGATGGAACAGGGAAGTCTTGTGTACCTAAGGAAATGGTTATGAAGAATAGAGTGGCTTCCCGTATTGGGAACTGCACCAAGGTCAAAGAGAACAACAGGGGAAAAGGGCTTTTATTAGCAAAAGAGAGACTATTAACTTGACAATAGAAAGCAATTTGTGTGTTATCTCAAGGATGATTTACAGACACACACTAAAAGATATTGGTGTTTGAGCTTACTATGGAGACACTGCGTAAAGGTTCTCGTAGAAAGGCAGTTGGCAGTAGCAGGCATTTTAGAGACACACTACAGATTCTGGCAGAATAACAGAAATATGGATGGAATAAATACTGTGGGATGCAGTACTGACAGTTCAGACCAAACTAAATGAAAAGGGCAAGGAAACTTATTTTGACAAAGTATAGTGATGTAATGGGCAAAGAAGATGGCAAAGAATAAGAGGGAAAGAACAACTGGGACTGTCAAATTGAAGAAAGGCAACACATTAGTTAAGAATTTGCACTGGATGATGCCTGTGCAGTTTGAAGCAACGTATGCTTCTCTCTATCTCATTTTACAAAGACAGATCTAATTGTCTATTGAAATACAGAATAGCTTCCACTCAGAACAGAGTGTTGTCTTCAGCATAAGCTTGAACTGATCAGGGAACAAACAAGCTGACTTACCAGATTTTCCTGTCTAAATATTATGAGCCCAACTCAGCTCAAAGTAAGCAAGCATGCTAAAAATGTTTAAACAAGAGCTACGTTTGGTTAATGCATCTAGGAGCAATTGTCGCTATCCAAAATACCCTTCCTCCTCTATAATGTTATGTGAGTAGATAGCTTTACCAATTTCCTTCAAAACACCATCTAGGAAGCTGTAACAGGGTCAAAATACACCCCTTTCTGGGTTTATTTATTAACAACATAATGTAAAAGATTTGTATTCCAGGCTTGGCTGTCATGAGTGTTCCTTAAAGGGTAAAGCTAGAACCACTGGGGTATTTAATTCCTGGTTCCTGTGCTTTAAACTGTCCAGGCTAGCGAGACAGTATGTGAAGAGGGGGTAAGCCCTTTGGGAGCATTAATCCTTTGTTTTGCAAGTATTGTGGTGTTTTTCATAGAGTGATATGGTCATATGTGAATTCTGCAGTTCTCTGCCATTGCTTTGGATCTTAGGGAGCTGTGTAACAGCAGGCCAAAGCAGGCAGCTGCCAGGTTTGCCTGAAGTGTTGTGCAAGCCATACCAGAAAGCCTTGGCTCTAGAAGAGCAAAAACTAAAGCCCCTTGGTTTTCCTTCCATATAGGGATGAATCAGCAGGCTCTTTCTCTCCAGCCAAGTGACATTTGCTTCTGTTATGCCCAGGATGCAACTAATGAACCACCAGCAGCGTTGAGTCAGCAAGAGTTGCTCTCTTAGCAGGGTCAGCAAGAAGAGTTCATCGAGGAATGTTACCAGCTTAAGCAGCTTTGTAGTATATAAATGACCTGTCTCTTCCCTAAACCCAGTATATAACAAGGATTTGAATCTGAAGAAATGGGTAATCTAAGGAGAGGAAATAGCTTTCTATGCAGCCCAGTCTCACTTATCACATTGTGTTTTTCTCTACATAACATATCTGGGAAATTGTAATTCTTAGGTAAAGGCTGTAGGGTAGACATGAATTATAGAACAAACAGCAGTTCCACCCTGATCTGGGGGACCTTTACTGTCATTCATAGAGCAGAAATCTGATGTCAGCACCAGCATGCATAATGGCAATATTCATTTTCTCACATGGGTATTACCTTTTAGATTGTTTTGTGCTTCTTATGACAGTTATCTTGCCTGTATTCAGACTTACAGCATCCAAGCTCTTATGGCATGTGATAGTAACAGAACTGAGGGAAAATCAGATCCTCTAAGATGAAACAAAAATCTTTTATGTTTTCGGTTTTGCAGGAGATCCAGCTGTGGGGAAGAGTGCATTAGCCCAGATGTTCCGCACTGATGGGGCTCATTTTCAGAAGAACTACACACTAGTAAGCATACAGCAGGCTCAAACTGCTGTCCAACATTTTTCTAAGTTGCATGAGAAAACTAAGAAGGTCTACAACAAAATAAATAATACAATTTTAAGTTGAGGCATTCAAGGTGGGGTCTTACAGGGTTTCCTTTCTCTTACACCCTAGATTCTGAGAAACTATTTACTAGTCTGTAAGTCTTTACATTATGTGGGTGCTGGTTTCGAAACTTAATGCAGAGTAATTTAGTTAATTTTATAATTTTCCTGCTGAACCGATGTTTTCACAAGCTTTTGTGGTGTTAGAGAGCTTCCCCCTTTAGGGAGAACTCTATGAAAAAGCATTGCTGAAGGAGAAAGCTTTTAATTCCAACTATTAAATGTGCATGTGGACAGTGTGCTTATCGCTATGCAAACATGAAGATGTGCTGCATAGCCCCAAGATAATTATAATCTACAGAAACTGTTCCCAGATGAAGAGGATACAGTCTTTCAGTGTGAGAATCAATGGTGATGACTAATCAGAAGCAGGATAAAAATAAAAGTAAATATAAGTAAAGTAAAAAAAGGAAAATATGAGTGTGGAGAAAAAAAACCTAAAATATGTTTATTCATTGAAATAAAGATGGAAACCAGAAGTTAAGGATAGAAATAGAACAAACAAACAAGCTACAAAGCAGAATGAGATAAAAGGTGGAAGAGGCACAAATAACCTCAGTCCCATATGTTAGCTGATCACACGGTTGGTGCAAAACGTTCTAAGGCGTGCTTGAGAGCAGCAATGTGATAGTGAGCGTAGCCCTGCAGATTTCAGCTAATACTCTTAGCTGTGTTTAAGCAAATCTCTGGATGTTAGATCTTCTCCATCTTTTTCCCCCATCAGAGCAAATCTACGTGGCTTTGACATGTAGGTGGGAGTATGTTACCAGAGCTGAGGAGTTCCCAGCAGTCTGTGTTTGATGGGATTGTAATGATTCACAAGAATTGCCTCAATCCAATGCATAGTTGGTATGCAGTTGGACAGGCTCTTAAAAACTCATCTGATCCTTGTTTTCCTGATCCTTCTTGACAGACAACGGGCATTGAACTGTTGGTGAAGGCTGTATCAGTTCCAGAGACAAGTGATAGTGTGGTGAGTTTTTCTGTGACATAAATCTGGTCAGAAAGAGACATCCAGAGCTCAAACCTCACATCAGTCTCGTTCTACTGGAAGATCGCTCTGCGTGTTCATAAGGCCATTAAGTTGCATTAAGGAAATGAGGCTGATCATGTACAATTGCTGATAGTCCAGGGTTGTTTTAATCCTAAAAATGTAAGTTTTACATACTTGTATCCAACATGACATCTTAAACCAAAGCTGTTGCCAGCTTTGTTAGGATTCCGTTCTGTCCTTTAAGGCACTCAGATTTAGTTCATATTTCTTAGAATGATGGAAGCTGGAACTTACCTGTTATTTTTCCTTAATGCCCTATATTCCCACTAGTGGAATGTGGACCATGTGCATAATTTTCTATAAATAGTGCAGGTTACTGTCCTGCTCCACATATTCTGTTTCCGGTAGGGATGGGAACCAGACTTGTGGCCTTGGAGATAACCCTTTTATTGGTTGTACATGAAAAATAGCTGTTTCTTTTCTCATACTGTCTGAACTGGAGTATTCTCAGTGTGGGGAACTTGTCCTGTAGGAACATGACACTGCTGTACTGAACAAAATGCAGGAGTTACAAGTTCCAGTATTTACTTTCAAAACCTTTCTCTACACTGCATTTTTCCTGACGAGAGCCTTCTTTCTGCTTCCGCTTTCAGGAATTCTTCATTTTTGACTCTGCAGGAAAAGATCTATTTTCTGAAATGCTGGAGAAACTGGTAAGTCTTATGTAACAGTCCTCGTCTTCCAAAGAAGTACTTTTGCTTTGAAGATCTGAACTCGCCAGTCTGGCAGATGTAGCAAACTTTGTCTTTAGTGTAAATGGGAGCAATTACCTTAGTTGCCAATGCATCCTGTTCTACCTCTCTAAAACTTGTAAAAGTACCAGAAGAAATCCTTTCCAGAGGAAGGCAGGCAGATAGCCATTCAGTTTTATTACAAAAGAAATAGGGATGTTTAACTGAGAATCGCTGTGGGCTGTTGGTTAAAGTTATTTTTATTTCTTAGAAAAACATCTATTTTGCTGCTACTCCGACAGCAGGGTTTTTTTTGTGTTATAGTGATGTGTTTGATCCAACAGGACTCATTCTTGTCCTTGAGCATAATACTGCCCTTGTTTTTTTCCTTCACAGATCTGTGTCCTTACCTGTACAGTTCTCCATTGCATTATCTCATTTCGAGAGGTAGAATCAATTAATTGATGTGAGGTTTCATACGATGGCTAAGTCAACCTAATGGTTCGTTGCTCTATGAGAGGCAATTCCACTTTTGCCCTTGCACTAGGTCTGGTTTGCAAGGGACCCCTCTAGAAGCTAGCTCAGCTTCTCAAATTGGAAGAAAACCTTTCTACTTTTTTTCTCTAGGATTAATTTTGCGCTGATTCAGCATCAAGAATCAGCTTCCCCAGGGATCAGATGAGTGCCAGAGCTGATACAAGTAAAGGAGCAGGACCATGCAGGCAGGAATGGGGAAAGAGAGCAAGACCACCTCTCCTAGTGCCAGCTATCCATTTAGTCAGCTCAACTGAAATGTGAAACCTCCGCCAGGTCATAGGATTCCTGTATGTTAGGCTTTTTATTTTTGTCTTAGCATCTGTGTTTGCCGTGTTTACAGACTGGCTGTTGACTACATCAGTTTCATTAGAGCTGACAATGTTCCTTTCTTGCTGTGCAGTGGGAGCAACCCAACGTCCTGTGCCTTGTGTATGATGTCACTAACGAGCAATCTTTCAACAACTGCGCCAAGTGGTTGGAGAAGCTGAGGGCTCAAGCAGCTGGAGTGCACATCCCAGGTAAGAAATGGCTGAGGTTCTTGTTATCTGCTCCCCTCTTGTATGACTGCAGTTGTTCCCATTGGGATGTGGCATAGAGCATTTATTTTAAGCCAGGGGCAGGCATGGCTTCCTCCAACTCATTTGCTTTTATTACAAAGCAGATAAGGCATGAATATGTTTCCTTTGTGGAATCTTTTCTAGGTAGTTGTAGACTGTTCTCCACGCCTCCAGCTTTTTCAGCTACTTCTACAAATGTTCCAGCATTTATTGCTAACAAGTCAGCAATTCTGGATTGTTGTTTTTCCTTTGTTTCTTTTTTTTTTTTTTCCTGTAGGTGTCTTAGTGGGGAATAAAACAGACCTGGTTGGTCGTAGAGTTGTGGAGCAGAAACAAGCACAGGAGTGGGCTGAGAAACATGGCCTGGAATACTGCGAGATGTCAGTGGTGTGTATCTGCTCCTTTCACCATCTGTGGAAGTGGGTGTCTGTAAAGTTATCTTCTCTTTCAGGTAAAGAAAGATAACTGGGGGGGCTCTTCCACTTGGTTGTAATCTAACTCACCCTCAGTTTTAATCCGTCTTTTGTGAAGCAGTTAGAGCAAAAATAGCCAAATGCTCATTCCATCTGTCATTCACAAATTTCTTGTTTCTTTACAGAAGGAGATGAAAAATTTTGAGGCCCCTTTCCGCATCCTGGCGAAGTCATTCCACCAACTGTACAAAGACAAAGTGGAAACTTTTCACTCACTAGCTTGAGGGCCATGACTGGGATGACTTATTTACCCTCTAAGCTTCTTCCAGTGCCCAGAATCCTACAGGACGGAATACAGAGAGAAGAAAAATGATGAGCTATTTGCTTCTTCATGGTCATCTTCTGGTAATTCAAAATAAACTAGAAATAAGCAAGTGGAAAGACACTCTTCTGAAGTTGCTACCTCAGCATTCCTTTCATGTCCTCCAACTCGGTTCTCTGCTCACTGAAAGTCTGCTAGGTTGGAGGAGGCGGGGAGCAAAAGGGGAGGGCAGAATGGAAATTGCCAGCTCTTTGCTTTGATATTGTCTTGTGTCTTGTCTGCACAGACTTCCTGCTGCTACAAGCAAGCATTTAGAGGTTTGCAGGAGGAGAGAGGAAGCTGACAGGATCTTTTTCAACTTAAGCAACCCAGCCTTGATACATATGTTGCAGGGCAGGACTGATTTGGCCCTGCTGCTTGAAACGCATTTTCAGTAGGAGGCCTATGCCCCAAAATCAACACATGGAGACCGAGATGTGTGGGGACCAAGCTGGATTTAGGTGTGTTTCTAGGAGAGTCCAGAGTTTGAGGCCTGTTTTAAAAATGTTTTTCTTATCAGTTGTGGGACTAATATGCTGATGACTAATATGTGTTTCTGACTTCTAGAATCTGGTTCCTTTCCTCAACGTGGCTCACTTTCACTGCCTGGTAGGAACTGTCTTTCATCTGTACTGCTGTCACTTGGTAACGCAGTGCCCTCTGCTGGTCCCAGGTCACAAGATTTCTCAAGAAGCTACCTCTCTTGAAGCGAGCAGGACTTCCTACAGGCACATCTAAATTGGTTTATCTGCAAAATGGAGTCAGATAGCAAGAATACCTTTTATTCTAAAGACGAGTCCAAGATTTAAAACAAATTATCTTTTCTTCTTCGTGTCTTTGTCATCTTCTATGGTTTTGTGTCATTTTTCTTTTTGTCAGCTGAACTTGGCAATGCCATGTTCTCATTAGGTTCAGTTCTCAGTCCCTTACTAGAATCAGAGTCCCCTTTGTTGTTAAACTTTCCCTGCTTGTCCTTGAATTTCAGATTAAAGACCACAATTCTGATGTCGCTAGTGGAAAGAGGACTAAGGAAATGAAAGACAGCCTGGCTAAGTTACTCTGACTCAGCCTTGTCTGGGTAGAAGTTTCACATCAGAAAGGGTAAAAGCCTAGAGAGAGTGGCTCTTTTGTGTGGAGTACTGATGTTGCATGTGTGAGAGTCTATTTGCTAATGCAGTATGTGGAAGCATCCATGGTAAGGTACTGCCTTGTAACTGAGCCTAACACCAAGGAATTGAAAACGGTAACCTTTCTCTTCTCCCAGATTATGTTAGCCTTCCTTGGGAAAGGGAAGATGATTTTGTAGAGAGTAAGCACTGAATGATTTTTAAGGCAGGCTTTTCAGGAATCTGTCTTTCAAGACTTTTATATGTGCGTTTTATAACCGGTTTTATGCCCAATGCTAGGAAAAGTACATTGGATTGAACATAAGAAATATGGCTGCAGATGTTGTAGCAGAATTTATGAAGCACTTCAAGAATCTGGAGAAGCAGCTGGGCTCATTTCACTGGCAACACTGTGTTGAGGCTGGGAATTAGCTAGGGAGCATGAATACCAGCTAAAGAGGTTAAGTAGGAGCTCAGCCCATAAGAAAAGAAAATGAATATTTTATTTTGCTAGAAGCCACCTCAAAAAATGACAGAACCAGCTGGGAAAGTTCTTGCTTCCTCCAAAGAAGGAAGGACTCCTCCATGGGCTTAGGGTAACTAGAAGACTCACTCTTTTTTGAATTGGATTAGCATTACTGCATTTGTATCTTACAAGGGTTGTCTTGTTAATCCTGGGGGGTGCCTGTTGATTTACATGGGCTGAATAGAGTCTTGCCTGCAGGTGCTAGTACCTCTGACTATTAAGAGTAAAAAATATTTTGGATGCTTTGCTGATCGAGTTAAAGAACTAAAGAAGGTTTGTTTTGATTTGGTAGCTCATTTCCCCTGGTTCTATTGATGATGTGATCACAACACAAGACAGATATTTTTTCATATTGAAAATAGCATGCCAGGTGTGTATGACACCTGTGACGTGGAATATAGGGGGGGCTGAATGCCTTGGGAATGGGTGATAAAATGAATCCTATGCAGTCTTTAACCAGGGAGTTCTATCTCTCTGCACCAGAAAGGCCTCCCATAACTTCAAATAAACAGTCTAAATGCACCAGTAAGATGAAGATTGGTGAACAGTGTTTTATTAAATGGATGCAAAAGCTGGAGGATCTCATTAAGGGAATGCTTGCAGTGGTGATTTGTGATGTATAGGGAAGCTGCTTTTGAGAGGTTAGTGAAGAAAAATGCATCCCATGCAGGGAAAGATACATTGCCTGGGAAAGGAAATGTATGATCTAATTAGCTAGCAGTAGGGAATCACCCACTGCCCATTTCCCTCTTTCCACAGGCCATGGCTAGAATTAAAAAAGAGGTTGTGTCTAAAGCGTGTTGCCCAACTTGCTTTTTACAGGACCATTTCAAGCACTAATGTAGACACAGTTTAATGTCCTTCAAAGTGGTATGTTTGACAATGACCATCTCAGTCCTTCGGAATGCATTTAAAAAGCATAATATATTGTCCTTCCTGGCTAATGTGCTATGTAATACCAGCATGATGCAGGTAATGCTTGTTGCTATTTTCCTAGCGTATTTTTGACCTTGTTGTAGAGACTAGTAATGAAGAGTTGGTAGAGAACATGGGAGCCAGGTACGGGAAGTCTGTGGAAAATAGTTTTGTGCCTGTGTGAAGGAGTTCATTGTAGTGAGCAGGTGAGCTGGACAAGCAGGATGAGTAAGAGTCTGAAGCCATTATTAAGTTTCTTTTACTGTGTTCAGTAACTGTTGCAGTCACATCCGTAGGGTGAGGATGCATGTTTGCTGCTTATAGCCTTAGCATCACTCTGAATTACAAATACTGTGGAGAACAGTGGAAGGAAGGCAGAAAGCCTGTCTGCTGACCAGGAAGCTTGTTGTCTTCTTACAGCTCCCCTACTTTGTCCAGCTGTGCAGTGCTACAGGTGCTCAGCATGGGCGTTTACAACCCAGAAGACACCCAGTTTAACCAGAACTGAAATTTCAAAAGAAGGAGAAGGAAGGAAACAAACAGGCCTTTAACGATTTTTAAGAGGTACATAGTCCTTCTTTTTCCTTCTTGCTTGTTTGATTAGACAAAAGCATTCTTTCCTCTTTGGAGTCCCTCCTCATTACTTTTCCTTTGGTCCTCATGGCTCCACCACACATAATCCCTTTTATACTTGTGCCCTGCTTTACTTAGCTTGATACATCACCAGCTGATTTTTTTTATCCTTCTAATTTCTGCATTATCTATTCCCAAAGCTGCAGTCTTCTTAGAGAGATTAATAGACGAAAGAAAACAAAAGTGGAATTTTTAGTCAAATTGACTTGGAAGAAAGAACCTTAAGAAGCTGACTGACATTCTGAAATTTTACTGGGAATTCATTTGTGTAAAGTTGTCATATTAAAGATGCTTTAATGGTTTTGTTTTGTCTTGCCAGACATATTCTACTATGGAGTGAAATGCAGGATGTAAAATTCCAGAAAGATCAGGTTTTATTGTGGGAGTTAATAGGAGTTTCAAAGCTGATCATACTGTGATAAGATCTGTTCAGTCCTAACAATGGAGTGGTCGCTGCTGTTCATAATAAAGCATTAAATATACTGAAATGGGGCTGTCAGAACAGTTTTTTCTAGAGATTTGTTCATTTTAGAGACTTAAAACTTAGGAAAGGACATCTTTCAGAAAACTGATCTGATAAATGCCACCATTTGGGCAAGGGTTATTTCTGATATAACTTCAGTGACTTAAAGGGCTGGATTTAGTCTTTTATGCCAATTGACTCCCCTGGGTAAGCTTCATTTCTTCACCCACTATACATCTTGGACCGATCTGACCTGATAGCAAAAGACACATGGTGATGTTGTAAATGAAATACTGCCTTGGGGCAGAAGGATAAACTGTGTGGCCTCCTGAGGTCCTCCCAGCAATACTTTCTATAATTCTATTAGATTAAGTGGGCAAAGAAGTAGCGTGGAAAGCACAAAACAGGCTAAGTCATGAACTAGCAATTAAACTGGGAGCTGGGCTGGGCTACAGCAGAAAACGTACAATCTATCCCAATTAAGGGCTGTATCTCAAGAGAAACTAGGAGCCTGACGCAGGTGCTGACAGCAGGGAAAACACTGCATTTCTGTTCTGTAGGCAGCAACTGCTTTCTACTGGTGCTTACACATATCCATGGGGGTCCACACCCCACTCAAGACTGTGCTCTGCTTTTAATACTTGCTGTATCTGTGATGTTCAGGTGGCAACTGCTTGCAGTTGTTGTCTCATCTGCTTGTATAAAGCCAGCAGTGTGATGGCAGATTGTCTGCTAGCGGCACAAAAACATTCCTATTCTTGACACCATCCACGAGGCAACCTCTCTCCCCCCATGCATTCTCAGTCCTTCTTTTCCTATCTCACATGCACTTCTTGATGGAGAATATCCTCCTCTGCTTGTTCTTGGCAAGTAATTTTTCCATCGTGCAGATGGTAGTCCGTGGAAGCTGGGGCTAAGGTACTTCTAGGACCTTCTGCAGCAGAGGTGGAGTCTGAACAGGAGCTCTTCAAGGGCTATGTTGGCCCCCACAATGTCTCTGTTAGCCTAAGGCCACATCATCTCTCTGCTTCTTGCATCCTATTTCCTCCTCCTGCTGTCATCTTGCCTCGAGAACAATGTCTTCTGTGCCAGTTGCCCTTGGCTCTGTTGACCCGGAACAGCAGTGCCTGGGGGGAGGGAGAAAGAAGACAGCTACTCAATCTCTAGTCCTTTCAGGCCTCTTTAGGTGTTGTGACTCCCTGTTGAAGTCACCCAAGAGATGGGGATGTTGCTCACTCTAGAGTGTAATTTCCTGACAGGAGACCCCCAGCTGAGTCCTGGCAGCCTCATCTTGGCTCTTCAGAGCTTGCAGCAGTGTAACTTTCATAGACACTGGCTGTTCTCATTCTGACTTGGAGTTTTGTTTGGGTTTTTTGTTTGGATTTTTTTGTTTGGTTGGTTTTTGTTTTTGTTTTTACTCCTTGGGGGTCTTTATCTCATTCTTCTGTCACAGCTTCACATATTTCCTCCCCTAGAGCCATTTGTCAAGAGAAGCCTGGAATTGCTCTCTTTCCTGGTCTCTGAGATCAAATCCAAATCTGGCAATGTTTAAAAGGGAAATGTGACAGACCCTACATGTCAAGCTGGGGTCAGGGATGGGGTCAGTTTTATGAGTTTCCCTCCAGCCAGATATGCATCAACTGGAGAAATGTGGAGCCTGTAATCTTTCTGCACAAGTACTGGAAAAATACACAATATGAGGGCTTCAAGTTAGGGACTGTTGGCAGAAAGGTATAAAGGCAGAAATGATCAGCTGCTGTGTCCCAAAGAGGGAAAATGCAGGAGCAGTAGGAAAATAGGAATATCTAGGAAAGAGGGGGGTCTATATCCCTTCATGAAGCACTCAAAGGATTTGTTGAGGCAGAGTGGGAGGGTGGGAATTAGGGGTGGGAAGGCCTAAGGCTTTTCCTGGCTTGTAGAATGATGTATGGAAATAAAGTGGGAGGAAAAGTAATTTTTGCATCAGCTGTTGAGGGAAAATGAGGATACAGGGTAGAGCTGGATGACAGTGCAGGTGGGAGGGCAGGTGGTAAGAATAAATAACTGAACAAGAGATTTTCAGGGCCAAGGTCTCAGGGCCAAGGTGAGTTTGGGGAATTCAGAGCCATGCTGAGGAAGGTCAATGGTAGCCGTCAGTTTAGGTTCAAGATGTGGGGCCGGCGTTAGAACGAGACAGGGTGAGTTAGAATATTAGAACAAGGCAAGTCTGCATGACAGGGTTGATGCTGGGATTTTGATAGGGCGATAGCGAGAATCCGAAATGATAAGCCAAGGAGTAGTGTGGGGAGATAAGAACAGCAAGCTGTGATGCTGTGAGGAGCAGTAGCTGGAGACTGCATATCCAGGTGAGACCAGAAAAAATAGAGTAGGTAAGCTAAGGACACTATCAGACTATCAGGTGGAAGAGTGTGAAGAGGTGTTGGAAATTCTGATTGAGTACAGTTCTTCTGAGGTGATTTCTGAGTGGAGGGAAGTAGACTCCTACAACTGTTACCCACACATCTTAGTATAATTTAAAAATTTAAAATACAAATTAATTCCAGTGCTATCTCTATTTTCTTTTGCCAGAAAGTGGGGTGATCTGTTTGCTTCAAACTTTTGGGAGGGGGCAGGGTAACAACACAAAAACTTATGCCTAATTGTGCTGCAGCATCCTGAATACATTATGTTCATCCATTCAGGGAAAGGAAAGAGAACCTGCACCTCACCCGACCAAGCAGAAGTGCCCACTACCACTTGAGCATTGACATCTCCCAAGAAAAACTTCACGATCAGTTCATACAGCAGAAAACCTCCCCAGAATATCAATATTTAACCTCAAAAAATCGAAAAATGCAACGTGTGTGAGGTCAACGTAGAGCAGATAGAAGTCACTCTGTTAATGAATACAATTGCCTACAATAAAAAATGCCTTCAGCTCTGCATGGGAGGAATCTCTTTTCTGTGTTGGTTTGCCTTCTCTGCCTTTGCTAACATATTTTGATTCCTGTGAAGCATCACTTTCTCTTAGTCTAACAGTTGTGCGTGGCCATTGTGTGCTATTTCTAGGACTCTGGTTTTGCAATGTTAGTTGGCTTCGGTCTGGGGACTGTGAAACTGGAAGTTTTCAAATTCAGGTTGCAGTGGAAGCATCAGACATAAAATCAGGTCGTAAGGACAGCAGAACAGAGTATCTAGGAAAGACGTCTTAGAGGGTTAAGATAATGCTTTTCAGTGGTATTGTCAGCAGGGAGAGATGAGGCTGCAATGAATGCGAAAATGTTAAGGAAGGAATGCTGCTGGGTTTGGAAATGAGTAACAAGTGTGGGTTTCTTGTAACTGAGGTAAATACAGAGGAAAGGATGCTGCAAGTGTCTGGATGCAGATGTCTGGGTAGGTAGTGGAGGAGATAAAGGAGCATTCTTCGACAAAGTCATGAAACTGGGTAAGGGCAGGAGAACAGTTCTGGTATGAGCAAAAGCAGAGTAATGCAGACTCTGTCCTCTAGTTTCTGCACCTATTGAGACCTGGGGATATTTCCCTTAAGTGGACTAAGTCACTGCTCTTGATCGCCCTCCCAGCTAAGACTGCCAGTAGGGTGGCTTTTCCTCTTCCCCAAGACAGAAGTGATCACTGGATGCCAGTCTCGGTCCGCAACCATTTTGATAACTGATTCCTCTACACTGTGTGTGCCTCTTGCCTTTTTCCACCTGTCTCTGCACACGGAGGTCTTGTAACTTTACATCACCGCAATTCTGCCACACCTCCCGTGCTAGCAGCCCTCCCCATTACCTTAAGACTGCTTAGATCCCCCCATGTACTTTTCTTTCTGGGGTTATAAGCTGCGTCAGAAAAAAAAAAAAAAACACTGGTCTTTCTATCCACTACCACCCTCTCCTACCCCTCTCCTCTCCATCTGGTGCTAGGGTAGAGCTTGTGCCTTGCTCAGCTGGCTAGTTCTGGCACGAAACTGGACTGGTATAGGAGCGAGAGAGCTGTGCCCATGTTGGATGTGTGTCTCTGCACGGGTGAGGGGCATCTGAGGCAGGCACCCTTTCCTCCTTTTATCAGACTGCGCTCATTTATTATACCATCTGTTTTCCCAGTGCTGGAGATGATGCTGGGGATATGTGACTTGGGGCACTCAGGCAGAAACTGGCCTGCACAAGGCCGGCCATGTGTTTGCCTCCTAGCAATGCAGCGGTCAGCAGCAAATTCTTTGCTGCCGCCTCCTCTCAGTATGGGAGAGAGCAAGCGTGGGCCTGGGTGTGTAGGAGACACAAAGAGACGAAATGTGTGAAGGGGGGTGGGAAGAAGGAGAGGGCGAGCGACGGACTGGGGTACATGTGTATCAGCTGGAGAGAACTGTTGGGAAGGAGGGACAGACGGACAGATGGGCAGAGTCAGGGAGAAGGAAAGAGGAATGGATTGTAGAGAGGGAAAGAGAAGAACTGGGTGGGGGGAGACAAAGAAATGGACTGTCTGGGGGACAGTGAGAGAAAGGCTGTGAAGGTCAGAAAGACAGGCAGATTTGGCAGGTGTGTGGTGTGGAGATAGGTGGATTGTCTGTGGGAGAGGTGTGTCAGCCAGGTACTGCACTAATAGGTAAGCNAGTGAGGAAGAACAGCCGTAAGGAAAGAGGAGAGAGATAAAGCAGAGGAACAAAAGAGCAAGGCTAGAGATGAACCGTGGGGAAAAGAGAGGCACGGGAAGGCAAGGCAGCCCGCAGAGTGCAAACAAGAATGGGGATCAGGCAGGGGGGGAGAAGGGGATTCACATGAGAAGAAGGAAGACTAACAGTGCCCATGTGTTTGGGGCTGAGGTTTTCTTACCAGGACCCGAGAGAGGATGCAGGGCAGAGATCAGAGCACCATCCCCCAGTACTAAACAGAAGCATTTTTACGTATGTGGGGCTCACTGCCGGTGCACGGAGAGACCCAGTGGACCAGGCAGTGTAAATGCCACTGTGCTAGTGCAGACTGTTTCCTGCCTGCTGAACTGTAATGTGTACCTGAGCATTTGCAACCTGTGGACTGCCTATTTCCAGTGTACCTGCTTGACTGTTTAAGTTGGTGAGCTGTTTAAGATGGCAGCTCAGGCATTTATTTATTCTTTTTTTCCCCCTCCTCTTGCCCTTTTCCTCACAGTGTACTCTCAATGGAAAAGGAGACATGAAAAAACAGTGCCTAAATTCATGGGCACCTTCTTAATTCTTTCACCTCGTGTCACAGACACAACCTTGCTTTGCTGCCTGACTTGACCTCCCCCCCCTTCCTTTTGACCATTTTGCTTTTCTTCTGTTCTTTCCTCTGCCTTTTTTCATCTCCTTCTTTCTCTCTTCCTTCAACTTTCTATCATATTAAATTTTTATTCTTCCCTGTAACTCCATCCGCCTTTCTCTGTTGTGTTCTAGACTCCTAGTTTACATGCCTTCCCTTGTTGTTGCAGCTTATTCCTTACGGTTGCCCTGTTTCTTTTCTTCTACTCCTTTTTATCTCTCCCCGATTCCTCTGTCTCCTTCTGCCTGTGCCTGTCTGCCTGCTTTCTCTCACTCACTGTCTGTCTCTCTTGAACTGGGTTGTGAATTCTGTTGGCATCAGAGCGGGACAAACTGTGAAACCGAGGTTCCCAGAGGGCCAGGTTGTGATCATTTTATTTTTACAATGTCCTTGGATGTGTAAAGGTGTTTGTTTGAGGGGGAGGAGCGTGCATGTGCTCCATGTGGGAGAAGAGAGAGGAGTGCAGGCCAGAACAAATGAAGCTTATAACTAATATAGGTCAGTTGCAGAGAAGAGTCCCAATGCTCTGTGAAATAGAGAAGCGCTTTGTCGCTTCAGACGGGCTACTGGAAAGATGGCAACTGGATAGTTTTATCTAACAGGATCAAGCAACCTGGAAAAGCGTCCTGTCAAAGAATGCAGTAGTGGTGAGCATGGGAGGAGGACCAGCTCTGCACAAGGGACTGCTTATGTCCCAGGCACACCCTTAACCCAGGGAATAACCAGCCTGAGATTCCCTTTTCCTGCTCTGAGCTGTCTTCTGCGCACATTCCTATGTCCCTGTTGTGGAGGGGGGAGCATGGCCAAGATAAGCTTCCCCATGTGCCCCCTCCCAGACTTGCTCACTGTGTCAAAGTGGGTGACAACAGAGCAAACAAATTAGAGAAGGAGAACCATAGCCCCACACCCTTGGAGGACAGGCTGGAGTGTTTGGCGAGCCTCTTCTGGGGTTGGTGCTGCCAAGGAGACCCACATAGCCAGCAGAGAGGCATCATCAAGGTCCTGAGCTCGGTCTGGTGAAGCTGCATGAGCCAAGTGCACTGCTGGGAATTGCTTTGCTCTGCAGTAGACTCCTCACTTCCCATGATTTGCAACTGTATGAGTAAACTCTGCTTTCAGACCGTTACCAGAAATTTTCACAAGTGGTGAATTCATAGTGAATGACTGAAAGTGGCAAATCCTAGAGAGCCCAGCATTTGGCCTTGGGACTTCTGATTTCATTTCTGTTAAGAATTTTGTTGTTATACGAGGTCAAAGTTAATCTGTTAAAATGACATTAGGACATGAAAACAGACATCCAGATTTTCAGAGGTATTTGGAGCCTCTACCGCTCTGCAAAATCCATGTGAGATGCTGACTGCTCAGCACAACTGAAAATCAGGGCAGTTCTTCGATGTCTAAACATGGAGTTAGAAGCCTAAATAGACATATGTGTTTTGCTTTCTTTTAAAAATAGGCCTCTGTCACCTCTCTACGCTTTCTGTCCGTGGTATACTCTTCTGTGCATCACCACAGTGCTCCAGTCTAGCATCTGACTGGCTTAATCTGATGTGTTTAACCTACTTCCTCTGTAGGAATTCACATTGGGGATCCTAAGCCATTACAATGGTAATGTAAAACCAAATCCTAGGAATTCATATAATAGCTCCTCTGGACACAATACACCAGCTGGCTTTCTCTGAAACAGTGTCTAAAGTACATGTGCATCTCACGGGATGCCTCCCTGACTGTGTGGGACTACAAAAAGAAATCCTTCTCACATTAAAATCAGCAGCCTGTTACTGACATCAGTGGGACCTGGTGATTTTGAATTTTCTAAGATTGCCAACTCACTGAACTCCTGAATAGGCGCTGGGATACGTGCATCTCTTGATTTGTCCCTCTGAAAAGACAGAAGGACTAAATAACCTATCCCAGACACTAACCATTTCTCTTGTTTTTTCTTAGGATGCTCCTTCAAGACTCTCTTTTAACACTGATTTATTACTGAGCATCAGAGAAATTAAAAGTTCAATATTCCTCCCCTGATACCCTAAACTATCTGACAGAAGAAGAGCTAGGGATGTCCTAAAGAAGACAAAAGTGTGTATAACTGGCTTGCAGAAGGGTTACCTGCATGAGTACCACCAGACTTAGGAGAGCAAATCTGCCCCATACAAGAAGCCCCAGTGATACCTCTGTGGCTGCTGAGGACCAGATGGCAAAAGCTCATGTTTGGGTTGGATTGTGGCTTTAAATGATGATAATGAATAGATGAGGCTGCACAGGATCCTCTTCTCTGTCCCCATCTGTGCCCTTTACACTGGAAGAAAGCGTGATATCACGGAATATCGATCAGTGTCAACATGAACCATCCTCACTGTAGACCTTACCTTTCCCTCAGCATTTATCATTGTG
Organism: Ibidorhyncha struthersii; assembly: GCA_013398815.1. Taxonomy (NCBI): domain Eukaryota; kingdom Metazoa; phylum Chordata; class Aves; order Charadriiformes; family Charadriidae; genus Ibidorhyncha; species Ibidorhyncha struthersii. Next base: position 22,997 of record VZSZ01009025.1, read on the forward strand.
CTGATGCTTCCAGGAAGATTCTGAAAACCTTCAGTTCAGAATAAAAACCCACAAGACCTTTCTCTTTCTTGCCTTATTCTTTGCAATTTTCTGATTACTGCTACATTTACATGAAAACAGGCTTTTTTCTTCTTTGAGAACCAAACCACAGCCAATGCACATTTCCTCAGAGGAGTTTTGTAAACCTGTTTGTCAAGAAATGATGACTTTTTAACTCATGCATTCTGAAGCTGACCAGGAGAGACCATCCCTTCTGTAAGAGGCAGATCAGGACTGAGAGTCTATTCTAGTTACAGTCAGTGGATGGATGGACAAAGGCTTTGTTGGGAGCAAGACAGTTATTTGTGCCCATATTTTACGCACAATGGGCAGTGAGACCCATTGCTTCCCTGATCCATTTTGGAGACCCTTTCCCTGTGCCTTGACATTAGAACAGATTCTGATTACAAAACCTATGCTATAACCTTTTCACCAACTTTTTGTTTCCTGGAATATTCTTCCCGGATTGGATGTATGTGGATGTCAGTGGGAACTATCTGTGACTGGTTTGGGATATGAATGGGAAGAAAAAAGAGGATTTCCATGAAGGATCTGGGGATATAGCAAAGCAGAAGGAACTGCTGTATGCTTGTGAATAAGTGGGTCTCAAACTGGATTTCTATGGTGTATGGTTTATGTAGGGGTAAGGGTGCATAGAGGCATGTATTTATATACAAAATGGTCCATCATGGAGGTAGCCTGGGATTATAGATCAAGTGTAGAAAAATGTGTGCTCTGGAGTGGAAAAGTATGAGGGAGAGCATCTTGGGAGGGGGGAGGTAGTGCCTTTAGTTTAACATAGTTATGCAAATATATGAGGATAGACGTGCTGGTGGGAGGGGAAATATTCTCACAACTTATTTTCTGTGCTAGTCTTATTCAGTAAGTTTGTGTATGTATGTATGCATAATCCTCACTGAGGATACTTTACCAAATACTGGAATTCCAGCTAGAGTGACTTGTTAGCAGCCTGCCCTCTGTTAGAGCTAATGGGTTGCAGGCATTGATTTTTTTTTTTCTATTCCTATTGATTAGGAGGCTGCTGTACATACAAACCTCAGCACAGCATGGAAAGAGAAAGGGAGACAACAGTTCACATCCCAGCAATTCATTATGGCTGAAAATTCATCCTGGGAATCCCAGCCTTTTCCCACTATCTCTTTCAAGTAAAAAAGAAAGCCTTTCACTTTTTGAAGAAATCAACCCATGGGGTTTTCTTGAGATGACTTTTTTTTTTCCCCCAACCATCTTCAAGTAGGAAACATTTTGCAGGTTTCCAGTTAATGGAAGAAAAGGTTACAGGAGAAAAAAGAGTCTTGCATGGAAAGCACAGGGGTTCTAACTTCAAGACTCAATCTGGAACAGATTTCTTGGGTATCCGTGGGTACCCAACTCATTTATAATGCCACCCAGATCCCACTAAAATCAGTGCAAATACTTTTGCTTTGGTGGGCTTTGCGATTATCTTCTGAGTTTTTCAGTGCCTCAGTGCCTCCGCAAACTAATGAACACATTACTTTGAGTGTTATGAGGCTAAAAGAATTGTTTGCACAATATTTAGCTTGGAAGAAGATATAGGTCAGAAACTGAGGGAATTATCTGTTGCAGCCTTATAACCTCATACTTGGTCCCTGCCAGACTCCCACTCCTGTCTACCACAGGAGGTTTTTTTATGCACTCTCAGGGCAGCACTAGCATGGTTTTTGCACAGAAAGCTGCTCATTTTAATTGTTAGAGCTCTGTGCCCTGTATCTCACTTCTTCTTTCTTCCTTTCTGGTCACAGCATTACACTAGAGATGACTCTCCTGTAGTATTTGAATATTTGATGTTTAAACTGTCTTTTATGTTGATCCTCAGGTTATACGAACCTGAAGATAAGAAGAGAGGACCACTGAAGCTTTTTCCATCTGTATTTATCTCCCTGTCTCTATCTCATCTCCATCTCTATCTCTATCCTTATCTGTATCTCTGTCTCTGTCTCCCTAACTCTATCATCTCCACCTGCAATTCTCTGGCAAAAAAAAAAACCCAGATCTTCTTTCCTTAGTTTGCTAGTTTGTTAAATTGGTCTAAGAAGACCACCAGCATGCAGATATGATGTGAGTGTTTCTTAAGTGTTTTGGGACCCTCAGCTTTGGATGACGGTGATGACTGCTCTGATCACCCCCTCTGCTTGTCTAACCATACAGATATGTGACTTTTTTCAACTTTCTCCAGTGAAAACTCTTAAATTTTAGTTCTTTTTTGGCATCATATCTCACTGCTATCTTCTCTGCCCCATTGGCTTCCAGTTCTATAATCATCACCCTAACCCCAATTTATTTTTCCTAACATCTCCTCTGCTGGTGCATCTGTCTATTAACACCTCTGCTCTGCCTGCGAGTACAGCTGCATCAACTCCATCTCTTTTACATCTCATTACAGAAGCTCCTTCTGAGGTGGCCTCCACAGGATGAAGATTCCTGGATACCAGTTTTCATATACGATTGCTGTCTGATTTTCTCCTATGTGCCAAAAAGCTCCACTGCAGCACTCAATCCACAAACACTCTCTTCAGTTCCATTACCATCCCACAGAGTTGCTTCCGACTTCGTGCCCTTCATCTCCCTTCCTGCATCTTTCTTGTGCCCCTTTTTTCCCTACAGCACTGCCCCTTCTCTCCACAAATAGCAGCACTCTTGGTTTGCCATTGGAAGCAGACTTCCTGCAGCTCTCTGTCTCATCAGCTTCTCATTTCAAGTAATTTAAAATGTAATTTAAAATCTCTCTATTTCCTCCAGACTATTAATTTCTCTCTCCTTACTCTTCTATAGATGTCATTCTGTGTTGCGTTATTCAGTAAGACGCGACTGTTGTGAAAATCTGCCACAGTGTTTTTATTCTGTATTCTTGTTTTGTATTATCATTTTTAATGATTCTTTGTAGGAAAGATGAAATCTCAGCACAGCATCTAGCCACAGCACAAGCAGTCACACAGGACATTCTGGCATTTGCATTGCCTTTGTTCCATTCTTCTCCTGTGGCATTTAGAACTGTAGAGGGATTATTGTGAATGGTCTAAGAGTATATAAGTAGGGTAGCAGGAAGAGAATTATTTCTGGAAACCGGGAAGTGTGAGGCAGGAAGCTGTGTTTAGTCCTGATCCTGAGATGTGCTGAGCCCTCATAGGTCTCACTTCTCTTAGCCAGAGATTAAAGAACTCACCACCCTGCAAAACTGGCCTTTCTACACTGGCAATTTCTTTGGAGCCATCTCCTGTTGCTGTAGTCACTTGAAAGCAAATTGACCAAAGCTGTAGAAATAAAGGCAACAGTTCTGGATTGGTTTGAGGGTCTCTGTTTTGGTCCAGCTGCTGCGTCATCCCCTGCATCTGACTGGATTCATTAAATGTAAAGGTGTGTAATCCTGACATTTCAGCAATATTTTTTCTTGTTATAGATGAACTCTGTAATTTCTCACAGCATTGGCATCCCCTGCAAGCCCAAACCCACAACCTCTGCAATGACCGCTTGCTCACCCTACCATTCTCACTAGACTCAGGTACCAACAGCAGCAAGCTCTTCAGCCTAGAGACAGCCCAGCATACCCTGCTGCAGCCCAGCATACCCTGACCCAAAGCAGCACTACCATTTGTAACAATAAAATAAATGTTTAACCACATGGACTACACAGGTGAGCCCTAAGTGACAACACATAGCATCACCCCTTCTCTCCCACTCCTCTTTGAGTAACCCTGGTGTGTAAGGAAGGGTGAGCTTTCGGAAGGTCTAAGCCCTTTTTGCTTCCACTCACTCCAGCCAGGTCGCTTGTGTGGCCTTGCTAGAAGAGCTGTGCTACATTTTTGGGGGAGTACAGAGTAACGGAGGAGCCCACCTTCTTTGGAGCTATGAGCTCCACAGATTTCCAGAGTGCCTTTCCCTTCCACACATGTGATGCTGGTGCCTGATGGATTTGAATGCCAGAACAGCCAGCTGAAGTTTTTTCCTCTTCAGGGTTTTTCAGGCTCCTGGCCCAGCTTTTCTACCCTCCTTTGAAGAATGAGAAGACTTGAATACCGGGGTGGGGTTGGAGGGGAACGACCACCAACAGTAAAACAAAATGGCTTAGAGTCCCAAGAATTACTTATTTCTCTTCAACGCCCCTTCCTTCTTTCAGAGGAAAGGTCTCAGAAGGGGAGGAGAGGTCCTAGAGTGATCTTCTTTATCTTCCCCAGCTAAGACTCTCACAGAGCCTCCTCGTCAACATGGACCATCCCGGTAGAACCATAATCTCCCACCAGCTTAGGGGTTTTCTCTACATCTCTCTGCCTCTCAAATTCCTTTGAAACAAGGACAAGAGTTCAGAGTGCCTGTCCGCAACTACCATCCTCCACACTCTTGCAGCAGGTTGTGCTCAGAGTGCTAAAACTGCATTGGGGCCACCTCCCCCCTTGCCCATCCTCAGCTGTTTGGTAGCTCCATGAGTGCAGAAAGAGACTCCCTAGCTCCTGTGGCAAAGGCCAAGGCCAGGATTCCTCAGGTGAGGCTAGGGGCTGTGTCTGTCCCCCAAAATGAGTCAGTGATCTCAACCTGCACAGTCTCCTACCACCCCTTGCTCCCTCCATCCCTTCTCCTGCCTCTCCCAAGGCCTTTCCTGCCTGCTGGTGGTGATCTGCACATGGCTGATGCCAGACACGACGAGTGTTTGCTGGTAAACACCTCTACCTCAGTCTCAGCTGCTAGGGCAGCCTGGTCTGTGCCCTCCAAATTCAGGAAACGATCAGTGGCCTGTAGGGCAGCCAATGCCCCCCCTGCTACTTGCTATGGAGCCCTTCATGTCCAACAGTCCTGGGGCAGATTGTCCTGAAAGGACAGCCCCGGTCTGGGCCCAGGGAGGAAGATAAATGGAATTATGAAATTGCAATGTGGCTGAAGCACTCCAACTGGTTCAACTTCCCAGCGCCCCCTTCCCTCAGCCCCGCTCCCCTGCACAGAACAGCAGTGAACCTAAAGAGGCTCTTCTGCTCTCTTTTTCACTGAACAATGAATCCGATCAGAGAGAAACAAAATCGCGAGCATCGAGAATTAGATTATTTCTTTTCTTTATGATTGTTGCATTAATGAGCAGCTACATGTATAGAACCAGGAGGTGACTAATGTAATTAACCTGGTGTAATGATACTGCTAAGGAAGAGAGAGAGGATTATGACATACTTAGATGTCAGTATTGCACAATTTTGTATATGTTCCCGGTACTATCGGGTTGTGTCTGACACAGGAAACTTAAGCAGTGATAGATTTCGGTCTGCATCCATTCAGCTCATGCATCTTTCTGTGTAAAACAAGGATGTGAAAGGTGGATTCCTTTCCAGGGTTTGGGGGAGGGAAGGGATTCAGTTTTGATGGTTCCTCTCCTTAGCAAAATAATAGTAAAAATAATAAATCATCCTTCCTCGTGAGAAATCTTCCCAAAATGTCTGCTTCTTGGAGCAGGCATTGGGATTTCACAGAAAGCTATAAAGACAAAGTCAGAACGCAGGGGATTCACACAACACTGGTCAGGGGGAGACAGAGGGACGGAAAACGAGCAACACCAAAACATATGCAACTTGCAGCGAACCCGAGAAGAGTGAAGAGCAAGCACTTAAAAATCATAACAACCGCAATAATAACAGTAATAAATGCTTATTTTTAAATTACCATTCCATGCTACGTTTCACCCGCCTCCTGGGGAAGAGAAGTTTTGTGCGGGTCTGACTCCGGTGTGCG
>VZSZ01009025.1:29412-81410 GCA_013398815.1 Ibidorhyncha struthersii
CCACCTCCGCCGGGAGCGAGCGCCGCGGCTGTGCGGAAAAGCCATGGGAGGCAAGACCTCGGCACCTGTTCAGCTGAAATCAAGGGCTTACAGTATACTGGGCAGCCTGGCTTGGTGGTAGGAGCGAGCGAAAGGAAGGAGAAGCAAGCAAGAAAAAGTGAGAGAGGATTGGAGCGACTGCCGCTGCCGGGAAAAAAAAAAATAAAAACCCAAGGAAGAAAACTGGGAAGGAAAAGGATTTTCATGGCGCAGGCTGCAGAGCTAAGCAAGAAGACTGAAGGTTGCATCTCTGCTCTTACAGTCTCTAACTGTCTAGGTCCAGATAATGAGAGATTGTGTTGAGGATGCTGCTGCTGCTCCCCTGTTCACTGTGGAAGCCATCTCCAAATTAGCCATTACATATGGAAACTGGAGACCAGAATTTTAGAAAAAGGGATTAAGGCGTCTCGTTTTGGGGGGGGTTCTCTCTTTATTTGTTTGGTTTTTCTTGGTTCTTTTCTCTCTTTTTTTTTTCTTTTTCCTTTTTCCTTTTTTTATATTTCGACCAGAACGTTTCCGATTTAAAAGGCAAGCCTCTTCCCGTGTGGTCTTTCTAATTTACACTCTTTTCCGTGGGCTTTCTTACGTCCCTTTTTTGATATCTATCTCTCTCTATATACCCATTATATTATTAGTCGGAATTATTATTCTTTTATTTTATTAAACACACACACCCCAAGAATCAGAAGGCGGTTGGGTATTTGTATAATGAAGAATTATGGGGCTCTTTGACAGAGGTGTTCAGATGCTTTTAACCACCGTTGGTGCTTTCGCTGCCTTCAGCCTGATGACCATAGCTGTGGGGACCGACTACTGGCTTTACTCCAGAGGGGTTTGCAAGACTAAAACTGTCAGTGAGAACGAAACCAGCAAAAAGAACGAGGAAGTCATGACCCATTCTGGATTATGGAGAACCTGCTGCCTGGAAGGTATTTGATTCTGGATCTCCACACACCCCTCCTTTCCTCTCCCACCACCCCGTGTTTCTCCCCCCCTCCAAATAAATCCCTCCACATTCCACCATTTTCTCACTTCATTCCTTTCACCATGGATCGAGAGCAGTGGGCTCGGTTACTCAGGGCACAGAGGCAAGAAGGCAGGCAAAACATTCTCTGCTCCGTTCCCTTCTTCCTTCCTCTTCCCCTGCCTCCCCCTCCCCTTCCCCAGAAATTCACCTATCCCCTCCAACTGGAATAATGTGTGTGTTACAAAGACACCTAGAGACCCTTTCAAAAAGCAACTGTGTGGTCTGCCTATCCTCTGCTTGTTTGTATTGCCTGGGAAAGCAATGCCAAAATGCTGAATTACTGCTGTGCTCCGGCTGTAACCACAGAGTGAAATAATTGCTCTCTTTGCAAATGGCTTATTTGCAAAGACAAGACTGGGAGTGAGGGGCGATGTGGGGAGGGGATGACTGCAAAGCACTTCGCATGCAGTTATTAGTTCACTTTAGGAGAGAAATAGAGAGAAAGGGAAGCAACCCCGTTATGTCCAAAATGCCTCTAACGATTCCAGTCATCTCGAGCAGAGTTCAGAGCATTTCGTAATGTCTGTAAGCAACCACATCTCACTGGGCTGGGTGCAGAGGGGTCTAATTGGTGGCTGATTGGTTTGGTTTGGGGCTCAGATTTTTCCCCTGTTTGTTTGTTGTTGGGGGGTGGGTTTTTGTTTGGGGCTTTTTTTTTTTTTTTTAAGGTTTAATGGTAAAGGCTAAAAATAAACAAGTCTCTGAATGGAAAAATCAGCCGAAGTCTGATGTGGTGAAACTGAACTCGGTGACATGTCTGATGGCAGAAGAGACACCGCCGCAGCCAACTTCTGGAATCAGACGTTCCTAAGGGAGGGGGAAAGAAAAGAGGGGCCAGTGATTCGCTTTTAAATATGTGTTGCTCAGTACTGCTATTGGTGTACGTGTGGGCTGGGGAGGTGGTCTTCAGCCTGTGCTGGAGGGATAGGGGCAACCGATGTAAATGCATGGTTTATGTTACACACGTAGCGAGAAGGAGAGGGCGAGAGCACAAGAGCGCACATTACAACCCATTGTAAAAAGCCCTGTTTATGAATCAGCTCCCAGCTGCAGGGTGGGCTGCTGGGGGTCTATGGACATCCAGGGATAATGTCTGTGTCTGTTGGTGTCCACCAGAGCTGGGTGTGCCTGGAGCTCCCTGATGGGAGAGAACGGGGAGTGGGTACCGCAGAACTGATTTTCTAAGACCGGCACTGGGAGATGGAAGGCAGGGGGGAGGGGGGAATAAACTATGTATGTCCTGATGTCTCTCATCACAGCAAGCTAAAGCTGCTGTTTGGAAATGGTTGTGTCCAGGAAGAAGCGCGAATTTCCCCCCCGTTCTTGGTGCAAACGGTTGAGTGATGGCTGGACATGTTTTGAATAGCTAAGTGACTTCATTGAGCGATGGTCTATTTGACGCATACTGCATTTAGTGCCCTTTGTCAACCCAAACTGCTGCCTTTTAACATATCCTGCAGAGGAGCTCTATGCTGAATACTATATGCTGTCTCCACGCCAGAAAATCAATAGCAGTAAATTAATGGGGGATGTTTTAAACACACTCGCTCACACACACGAACACATTTCCTCCAAATAGATAAATATATAGAGGTATATATTAATAAAAAATGAAAAGCCTTTCACACAGCTATTCATTACAACTGGGGAAGGAGACATCTCCTTAATTAAAAATTAATGAGAGAGGGAAGGGAAGGGAAGGGAAGGGAAGGGAAAAAAAAAAAAAAGGAAGCCCAAATGCAAACCCTTCCCATGCGGGGAAGGGAGGCTTGCAGGGAAGAACTCCATTCCTGAACCGTGTCCCCAAGCTGGAGGGTGGAGGGAGGCTGGGGTGAGACAGGAGGTATGAGGACCCCGGCCGGGAGAGACAGTGAATTCAGATCATGTCTATCTGCCCACAGAGGGACGCGGTCTGAGGGGGAGGAGGAAGGGGCGGGTGAGGTTTGTCAGATCGGAGGAGCTCAGGGCTCCTTCTCCTTTACATCTGACAGGACCCCACAGGCACTCTGGAGAAGCAGCTTGCATGGCAAAGGAAAGTACCAGGATGCTTCCAATTAAAAGCTCCGAAGTGCCCCCAGCCCCCTCAGTGCTGCGCTGGCAGCCCAGTCCCACTGCCCTCCCTGACGATGCTCTCCAGCGGACTCAAGCTGCAGCCCGGCACGAGGGGTGCGAAACGCAGCCTGAGCTCGAGCCGCATGGCCCTTGGCAAGGTGCTCTCGCTTGCCCCAGCCGTGTGAGGGTTGGGCTGGCCCGTTCCCCCAGCCCCTGGACGCTGGGCCGAAGTGGCGAGCTGGGTAGGAGGGTGCAATGCACCACACAGGAGCTGAGCCCAGCTCTGAGTCCTTAGCCTGAGGGCACAGGTTGCACCAGAACTTGGATAAAGGCTCGGTAGCAAGAGCATCTCAGCAGCAGGCAAAACCAGCCCTACAGCCACATGCCGAGCAGGGCCTGGACACGGGTTTGTCTCATGGGGCGGCGTGGCACGGCACAGGTCTGGCACTGCCGCTGCCGGGATGCCTCCGCTTGGCTTCCTGCAGCCCCACAGCCTGCATGGGCTGGTGGCTGGAACTCTCTTGCTCCCAGGATATCACAGCCAAATATCCCCACCCAGCCCCTGGATGGCAGGTCTCTTACTGTCACGTCTGATCACCAAACGGGCAATTATTGTCTTTCTCAGCAGAAGGAATCAGAAAAGTGTCCCTGGTTGACTCGCTCTCCCTAGTGAAAGCTGCCTGCTGGTGAGCGGGAGGCAGAAGGGTGCAGCAAAGGCTCCTTTCCCCCATGATGCAGAGGGTGGTCAGATTTGTGGAGGGAAGGGCTTGGTCACAGGAAGCTATAAAAAGGACAAAACCCTTGGCCTCTGCTCAGACCCTGCCCACAGTGTGGCAAAGGCACCTGACAAAGGGCGTGGGACAGACATGCTTCTGCTGCCTGGGGTGGGTGTCAGGGCAGGTCTATAGGATGAGGGGACGTAATGAAGAGGAAGGCAGGAGGCTTTGTAACAAGAAAATGATCAAAAGAGCCCAAACTGCTTCCTGCTACTGGTAGGAAGCCTCTGACAAGGTTGCCTTCATTTCTGAGGATGTGGGGGAACACTGGCATTAGTCAACACTGTAGGCTGTCAGAGATGGTGGACTTCTCATTTTCAAAATATTGTGCAAAATTATCTTTTCTTTTCTTGGACAAGATATCCAGTAGCAAAATTGGACCTGGGGACTCAGCCTCGGGCTGTACACAGAGATACACTGCAGTCAGAATTGCAAGTTCCTCTTGGAGAATTTGGTTAATTTTCAGGTTCCCCTCTCTTCAGTCATTCTGTTCCCTATAGTGGACTTTCAGTCAACGTTTTCAGATCTTCATATTGCTCCAAAGAGGAGTGTCATTTGGGATGTTCCTCCTCTGTCAGGATTTCTTTTCCCCCTTCCTTGTGTCCTACAGAGAGCCCCTGCTCCATGGTGGGACTAAAGCAGAAAATTGGTGTCAGTTCACACCGCTGCTGATCACACTTCGAATTTTTTTTCCTCATCTTCCTTGACATAATTCTTTCTCAGACTTTGGGGTTGCCCAGATGTGTCCCCAGGCCATTTAAAAATCTTTGCTTTTCAAGAAAAATGGCCTTTCTCAGCCCTTTAACTGCGTAGGATTAAAACACACATGTACACCAAGAAATTGAGATCTGCAAGCTCATGCCACACATGGATGCTGCACCTCTTACAACTTCGAAATGGCTGCATATCTTCCAGCCTAATTCCTTGTTGGCAGAGAATGCTTTAAAACCACTTTTTATTATGAGTGATGCCTTGTCTAATTCTTTCATTAGCTCCTGTAGATCTCCTACAGGATCTCAAAAAGTGAGCGAGGATGCCTTATCAGGGTCTTAAGAAGCAAGCAAATGAAATGTATTTTATATCTGTAGGTTATTGGTTTTGTCATGTTGTCATTATTATTAGAAAAGGGATAGGTCTGGGAGGCTTTTATACCAAGAAGGAGGGAGAGAAGAGTCCAGGGCAGGCAGGCATGAGTGATGCGCATGGGGTTAGACATCCCTGTAGATCTGACTGGTGTGAAGGCAAGTAATTGAATGGATGTTGGTGCAGAAAATAATTCCTGCCTAGAGACCCTTCCCAAGGAAAATGAATGAGCTGATCTGTTCCCTTTCCAGCTTGTTATATCTGAACAGCGCATGAGAGTTAAGTGCAGTTTCAGTGTTTGCAAAAATGAAGAGCTGACAGCAAGTGAGGAGGGCACAGGCAGTGGACAAGCTTCTGCCAGACAGTTCTGGTGCTGCGTCGCTTCCTCGCGCTGCCTTCTCCCACCACTGTTTGCTCCTGGGCCACCTCTTTCCTTTTCCACTCATCTTATGAGTGGTTTTTTTCCCCTTATCTTCCCTCTTACCTTTCCCAATTTCCTTTCTTTTACCCTCCGTTTCTGCCAGCATCCCTAGTTTTGCGCTGCGGAATCGCCTGCTGTCCTACTTCCAAGGATCCACAAATCTACCGGGGTCCTTTCCCCTGACTCTTGCCACACTAATCCAGGAGCTTTTCTGAACATGCAGTGAAAATAGCAGTAGATTAAGTCAGGGTCTTCATGTCTTCGTGGTTGAGGACCACGAGCAGCCTAGCACAGCCCAAAGATGCAGCAGGAGGCAACGGCCCGGCTGATCACTGCTGGCATTGCATCTGCTGGGGAGAAGGAGAAGGCAGAGCTGGACAGGCCTTCGATGAAGAGGAAGAGGAAGGATTTTAAAAAGTGGGGTGGCAGGTGGTGAGGGACAATTACTCGGGATCCCAGACTTCAGTGGGGTTGGTTCTCCTCTCAGCTTAAATTCACACCTAACTGTAAGTCACCGAGAAGGGAGGGATTTGAGGGGTTGAGACCTGCATGCTCAACTCCTTTGTAAGATTTAACAAGGAAATGCTGTTCCTCACCAGCGAGTTGCTAGAACTGACTTTTAAATTGCTTTTAAATTATGAATCTGCCTACTGACAGAGAAAGACGAATGGGTTAATATTGTCCTGAAATGCACCAGAAATTGCCTTGCTGAAGAGAGTGAGAGTGAAATGCAGTGGGAGGGACATGGAGATGCAGTGTGGCAGCAGTAATGTATAAAGAAATTACACAGAGATAGAACAAATGTCTCTTTGCCAGGGAGACCAGGAGCTATTCCTATCCAATGTTTCCCTTTTAACCCGTCCCTTTCCCCACACAGCCCTCTGAGCCCCCATCTCACTTCGCTGCGGTTTGGTACGATCTAAGTAAGAGTTTGGGGGAAGGAGGACCACTGAGGTTTGACAGCAGAATCTCCATATTTATTTAATTTAAAAGCAGTAGCGAGGAGGTTGCCGGGGGGAGCAGGGAACATTTCAGGCTCTCAGATGGCTCTGCCCCCTGCCCCTGTTTTAAGAGCAGATTCCCAATCAAGCATACCCAGTTTATCCCAGGGGGAGTCCTCGCTGCTCCATTCTGCACCGCTTCTCCCTTCCATATTGCACTGGTTGTCAGGGGATGTGCTGCTGCCTTTCATGGGCACCAAACCTTCCCCCTTGCAGAGGGCTCTCGGGGAGGGAAGGGGGCTGCTGCCAGGGGAACGGGTTAGCAGAGGAGCTCTCGCTCCATCTCCTCCCCTTGCAGTCCCCATCCCAGGGAGACAGCTACGTGGCAGGGGAAACACAGAGCACAGAACAGGTCAGGCATACGCAGAACGTATTGTAAATACAATACACCTAAAAGTTATTTTTCCCTTGCCTGTAGGACCCCAGCTTTATCTTCACCCTCCATCTTTGACTCATTCTATCCATCTCCATTTTAATTTGTTCTCGTTTCCCTCCCCTGCTTCTCCTCTTTATTTTTCTCTTTCATCTTCATGTCTCTTCTGTGCTTTCTCTCAAAAGCAGCTTCTGCTTCATTATTTCTCCCTGTTTCTCTCCAAGTTCTCTGAGACCCGTCCCCCTTGCTCTTTCCTCTGTTACATTATCTTGACCTTGCTCTCCTCTGTCCCCTTTGCTCCTGCTGTCTCATCTCTTTGTCCTCTTTCCTCTTCTCTCTGCCACCATTTCCCCCTGGCTTTCTCCCCTCTCCCATACAGTCATTCCTGCTAGCTGAAGGACCCCATCCTTTTGGCCTCTACGCTCTAAAGCAACTCTTTTCCAACCCCTCCCCAGCTCTCCCCCTTCTCCTTTCTCTGGCCAGTGTCTCCCCTCCTCGAAGTGGTGTATGACACCAGTTGCTGTCACTGTCTTCTCTGGCCCCCAGGGCAGCCCAGCTACCTCTGAGGGGGGTGATACCCAAGCCCCTCCTTCTGCTCCCCTCATTGCTCGTTGCCTGTGGTCAAGCCAACATCCCTCCACTTTGCTGCCTCCAACCTCTCGTGGCCAGAGGGCTCACTGGCAGCTCAGCTGATGAGCTGGCTCATCTGCATGCAGCCAGCAACTGGGCTGGAAGGAGCTCACGGCAGCCCTAAATACCCTCCCTGGCAACCCTCAGACATGGATCAGGCCAGGATCCAAATGGAAAATAAGGGTCTCTGTAGCCATAACCCTGGGGCAGTTGTTGTGCACTACAGTGAAGGATCTCCGGTTGTCAGGAAGAAGTGTCTCAGCAAGCAGTCGTCCTTTTCAAGCTGCTTACAGGGGAAAGATTTTCCCTGAGATTCTCAGGAACGCCGAAGGGGGTGATGTGAAGGGGGCCGGGGTCTCCAGGCCCAGTGGATCTCGATGATCAGCTGAATGAACCTCAGTGAGTCAGGTCAGAGGTACTGTTGGCTGGTGGGAAAAGGGTGGTTGTGTATCGTGCAGGGCTCTACATGAGCACCAGTGGCTCAGTGGATGCCAGAAACAGGGATATTGCTGTCAGCAGCGCAATGTAGCACATGGCTGTAGACAGAAAACCCACCACCACCAAGTCCCCAGGCATAAGGAGTAGAGCAGGGGGGATAGCAGAGAGTGTAGGAGCAAGGGTCGTCCAAGGCAGGGGGCTGCAAAGTCAGAAGAGGGTTCATAAAAGGGGGACAGGAACAGGAGGATTAGGAAAAAACGTGTGTACGAAGGCAGCCTGCAAGACTAGACGTGTTTGCCTGGAAAAATGAGGTGAATGAGAGGGGAAGTGATTGGATTGTATTGAATAATGAATGGGCTAGAGAAGATGGATCAGTAGCTTTTGATTTCCACATTTTGTAACACACAGACAAGAGGACCTGACGTGAGTCACCGGAGACCCAGTTAAAGCTTTCTCATTTGATGCGTATCAGGGCTGTGGAGCTCGTTGCCACCCGAGCTCCCGTGGCCAAGATTTTAACAACATTTAGCAAGCAAGTGGGCATTTACGACAGAGTTCACAAAAATTAAGCGTCCTCCTAATGGATGTGAACAGCATTTTGGGTGTTTCGTAATTCAGCAATTAAGCCAGTCGCCATAAAAACTAGGATAACATTTCACAAGGGCAGTCTATCCCCTATCTGACTGCCATGTGCTTCTTGCCTCTTCCCTGAAACATTTGTCACGGATTAAACGGAGCTCAGATTTACTTAGTCTGGCATTTCTTTTGTTTCTAGATGCTATGCTGTGCAGTTGCAATATAAGATGCAAACTCGTCTGCATTTCTGCTAGTGTCAATGACTGCCCTAATTTGACAAATTAACAGCAAGTTTAGGTATTTCTATCATATTTTTCTAGGAAGGATCTGGGATAGATAGCAATTAAGAGCATATGGAATTAAGTGGAGTCCTTTTTCTTCACACCCCAGGGTATAAAGCAAGTAGTTAGCGATGAAGGTGCTAAGAATGTGCGAAGAATTATTATTGTTGAAGTCCCTGCTTCCCAGAAAGCAATAGGCTTTGGGTCTCTTTGATGCTATCATGACTAAATTAGAAACGAGGTTGTCTCTTTTCTCTTGTATCTGTGGAAATGATTACTGAACTGGCATCTGATGACGTACAATACTGTAGTGTTTCTATGCACAAGAGATGAAGGCCCAGTTCTCCCCTCGTTTGTACTGATGCAACCTCACTGACTCGGCTGGAGCCATGCTGCTTACCCTGTGCGTGTAGGCACGGGGAGAATGAAGCTGAGGAAGGGCTGTGCGTGCTTTAAACAGCCATGCCCCCAAGGTCACTGCGTGTCCCGGCTTTGCCAGTGCCATAGCCGCCAAACCAGGGGCTAAATTTACTGCTAGTGTGAGTGGGTGCGACAGCCCCAAAGTTCATGAGATTCTGCACTTATTTATGCCAGCTGTTCACCCAGTCCAGCAGTTCCTTTTTTAACTATTTCCATTTTCATTGTCTTTCACTCTCATTAGAAAAATTCAACCTGGCTGCCCTCCTTGTGGGGCAACAAACCTGTTACAGTCTCCTCACCTTGGACTGGTGAGCGTGTAAAATGGCAGAGGTGAACCTCCTGACATTCACCTTTCTCTTTTTCTTCTTTCTGCATTTCTATCTTTCATCGAATCTCTTTTATTTACTGACAGCTTTCTGTATCCCAGCCCCATTTATCCTCTTTGTGTTAGAGAAAAGCTCTCCCATAAAATTCCAAACTATACAATCAGAGTTTTCATAACAAGCCCTGCAGGACAGCTGAAATCCACTTCTGTTTCTGTGGCACAGGATGCTGAGGTTTTTATACTAGCTTCCTATCAAATCTGTAACTCCCCAGAGAAGCATATGGACTTTATCCTCCACCTCCTATTCCCCCAGAGCATATACTCCTACCTGCTAGCTGTGAAAAACAGAAAATGAGGATGGTATACAAAAACTCGAGAATGCAATGCCGTCCTATCCATGGGTAGGAATTTTTCTGATGTGTGTTTTTGCTAGAAGCAAACAACTATAAATTTCTGATTTAGCTTGTTGTATAAAGTATACATTCTGTCAAATAAAGAATAACACTATCCACCTCCATCCCCTGGATTTTCTATCCCTTTCTGATTCTTCTCTTCCTGTTTCTCAGTTTTCATTCTCCTCCTGAACACGATTTTTTTTTTAGTGTCTGTTTTATTTTTCTCCTCCCACTGCTTCATAACTACATTTCATTCTTAAATTTGCTATCGCTCAGAGAACTGCTCTCTTTCTTCAGGTCTTGTTTATACCACCAGTGTAGCTGCAGTGCGATGGATCACACTTGAACACTGAATATTTCCCAAGTTTATGGTCATGTTCATTCAGCATCATAGACCAAGCACTGTGAATCAAACCACTTTTGACCCAACCCTGTTCGCTGACTCCTGCAACCTTATCATGACCTGTCCATTGTAACCAGTAAATTTCTAAGAACCCGTTCCTGGAGCTTTATTTCCTCCTGAAGATGTTGCCTAATACTTTTCTTTCTTAGTTTCAATTTTTTTTTCATCCTTGGTTTCAATTTTTCTTCATTCTCTCCATCAGTTCCCTTCAGGATTCACTGTTTCTTCTTTTCTTCCCTTTTTCTCCACATCCTATCTCATGTCTGCCATTTTCTCCCCCTGCTGTCACCCCTGCTGACATTTCTTCTCTTCCCTTCATGTTTCTAGCCCATAGTCCTCCTAGGTAGGAACTACTCCCCTTGATCCCATCCCGTTCAGCCTCTATGGAGAGGTAGTGGAAAAGGATTGATGACTGAGTGTATTCATGTGTGTGTGTATGTGCACACATGCACATGTGCATCTCCTTTCAGATACGGTCGGTATGAAAGCTTGGTGGTTGAGATGAAGTAGCCTGGCTCTGACTTTTGCCTTTCAGACAGCCATGAGGAATCATTTCCAAATGCAGATGCCCCCCAGAATTGCCTTCAGAGCACAGGGTCTCAAGGGATCCATCATCAAGAATTTCTGCTGCTTCCTTTTAGATTCAAGCATTGCCCTTTTCCTTAGGCTGAGGGTCACAGGTTTTTGAAGGACAGTGGCAGAATCATGAAAGAAGACATTTTTCTCTTGCTCATTTTTGAGTGAGAGAGTGAATGAACTGTGATAAATATTTTTCTGTATATAGCTAGGGCTGTCTCAAAGAAGTGGCAGAGGAAACAGATGGCAGAGGCCCTTTATAGGCAGCTGCTGTTGTCTCTTAAGGTGTCACCATCACAAGAAAAGTGGTTGTAATTGGGGAGCTTCAAGATCAGCAGTGCCTGAAAGGACTCAAGCAGAAAAGAATGTCATCCCATGTGAAGGTGGGGAGGGAGAGGAGACAAATAAAATATTCAGAGACTAGGGAATGATGCTTGAGAGGTGAAATAAAGTACAGGGACAAGGTTGAAGCAACTATGAAGTTTTACTAAATGTCATGACCACAGGATGAATGGTTTCCTGGCATTTGGTAGTTTATATTTGGCCACAGAGAGCGCGAATGTTGTAGGCAGGGTGAAGAACTGCTTTAGAGTATTTGGGGGACAGCAAGAGGGGATGGCATCCAGAGGAAACAACTGAGTGAAAGACAGAGAACCCCAACACACTGTGGAAATGCAGCTGGGGGAAAAGTCTGGGAACAGTTATGTCCAGGCTCCTATCTCTTCCAACTTGCTTCAGAGCACCCCTGCAGTGTGTGCTTTTGGGATGAGGGGGGTACTACTGTTTGGTGTAGAAGACTGTGTCCCAGATATTCCCCAAATAATTTGCCTGCCTGGAGCCCTATCATTTCAGTGTATGCAAAGAGAAATGGTAAGTTGACCTGTAAAACAACAGAAGTGGAGACGTGTAGCTGCTCCCTCAAGAAATAACCAGGCCTACGTTCCTTCGTATCTTCCAGGCTGGAAGAGGTTGCACAGAGGACTAGACCCCTAAGTCTTCCAGTCATGGAATTGTTTAAAACTTTCCTGCTCCCCTTGTGTCTCCAAAAGTAGGAGCCATGTATTCCTTTCAAGGAAGAGAAAATTCACAGAAAAGTTCAGCAGGAGGTTCAGGAGGAAACCAGGGAGGATAGCAGGGTATATCATGTTGTGCAAGGGTTTGGTGTAAGAGAGCAGCTGTGAATGGGCTTGGTGTTGGAGATTAATTGGAACTGAACGTTGCATGGTGTCCTCTAGCTGAGACACCTCCATTGCAACCGTACTCAGTAGTCTCAAAGGAAACAACTGCCAAGAGCAGAGCAGTGCAGCTGTTTTGCTGTTGGGAAAGGGAGCAACAGAGAAACTAATATGTCTACCCTGCCTAGTGAACTGCAATGCAAACAGCAGCACAGGACACAGGAAAAGCATGGGATCGACAATTTTCCTAAATTTCAGGTGACCGCCTAATCATTGCACCACTCTTCCCCAATCATCACTCCACTCTTCCCCTCTTCAGTCATCACTTTGTCCGTGTGTTCGTGGGAAAGTGTAACTCAGAAAGGCCAAGCACGGCTTTCCAGGAATTAATTCCAGGGGCTGTCTAAGATCACAGGAGAAAGGTGTTTTTCTGTGTGCTGCATCATTACAGCTTGGCCCACATTTACAGGAACAGCGAGGGGGAACGCATTCAGAGCAAAGCAAGACTGCGAGAAAGAGCACTGTGAGGATGTAAAGGCACCAGGGCCAGGGAGGATTTATACTCTTCTGCAGAAACTGAAGGGATGGGTTGTTTCTGGGAGCAGACTGACTCAGCCATGGAGGAAAGTGTCTCTGCATGCTGGAAACAGAGGAACAGTTGGGGCTGGACAGGTTTGTGGCAGCTGGAAAGCACAGCTGGCCAGAAGGAAGCACTAAGCAAGAGGGGACCCAGGACTTGGCCGCAGCATGGCATGGGGAGGTGGTAATAGGAATGCAGTGTGAGTGCTGGAAGGAGATAATTGAGAAATATGGTCTGAAAGAGAAGGGTGAGTCAGGAGAAACCCTGGGACTCAGAGGTAGGAGAGACTTGAATTGCTGAGAGAAGCAGGAATATCAGCTGGAGCTGATGGATGGAGAAACAGATGTCCTCATTCATCTTCTCTGTCTTGTCGAATGGGACAGTTTTCTCCTGTCCAGTGCCAGTACCTGCCACCCTTAAAGGCCTTTTCTCCCTCTCCCCTCTGATGCAGCCCATGAGAGAAAGAAGGGTTTAGACACACATAGACAGGGCAGGATCAATCACACAGACCAACCAGCCATGGACCTGTAGCAATTTGGAAAGTGTGACCAGTGGTCGCAGCTTCATGCAGTAAAGCCTGACAAAGGAAATCTGGGGAGAGGAAGAATCAAAGGAACTGGAGTATAAAATTTTTGTCCCAAAAACAAAACTTAATGTTCCTCTCTGGCTGCTGCTCTTCAGCAGGGGGTTTCTGAGTATTCCACATTTTATTGCCATTGTGCCATTGCAGCTGCACCAAAGTGCTCCACGTAGAGTGGAAACACCCTTATGCTAGACACTGTGCATACACAAAAGCTGTTGTCCCTACATCAAAGAAGTGACAATCTGAGATGACAAACGACATATGAAAGGCAGCAAAGCAGAAGACAGCAAATGTGTAGAACTTGTTTCTGCATTGTTGCTTTTGACATCAGTAAGAGGGTATTACACCTAGAACTGACTTCATCTCCCTCCCCAGACAGAGCAGAATGCAGAGTAGGGCACGTCTGCCCAGCACCAGGCAGTGCCAGAAGGAGATACCCGAATAACTGGAAGCAAGCTAGCTTAGGTATTTCAAGCCCTAATGGCTACTCAAGCATGGTGCTCTGCACAGGCAAATTAGCAGTGTGTCTGAGAGCTGTCAGGACACAGCGCTTACTCAGGTGTGCTGCTTCCAAGACCCATGCAAGGTCACATTACATTGTGCCATGGAGACTTAAATAAGAGCCTCTCTCAGCTCTCAAGCCAAATCTAATTCCCGTATCCCCATATGGGCATGCCTGTGTGGTTGGAGGAGGTTTTTCCCCATACTTGGTAAGGGCAGGTGATCTGAAAGGAATCAACGATCACATCTCATTCTGTTCCGATGGGTGGGGTACTGTATTACTTGGTGTTCTGAAAGGGAGGTTGGCCCCAGACATGTCTCCTAGTGCTTGAGAAATCTGGAGCCAGAAGATGCCATCACAGCTGGATTTCTCATTTGCAGTTTTAGCAGGCAGGGCTGAAGGACACAGAGACTAATCTCCATGTGACCTGCAGATCCTGTCCTTTCACATGAGGGCTGAAGCTTGCTGAAGAGGCAATGCTGGAATGCTTTTGCCCATGTGGTATCTGCCCTGGGGATACATGTCCACTTCCGTCTCTAGGGTTGTCACTTACCAGTGAAAATTCATTGGATTCATGACAAAACTGCAGGATTTACCAGCAAAGAAGTAGTTTGTTCTGAAAATAAATAAAATCTGATCTGGAGGTGGTAATTTACTCAGACACCCAAGAGATCACTTATTTTGAGTATCGTGTTTAATTCTCACTGAGACTGCTAGTTTTCTGTCATTCTTGATCTTAGTTTTCTTGGAAAAAGGTGTAATATGTTACATTGCTTCTTCCCCATAATAAAAACAAAGGAAAGGACTTGAGGAGAGGAAAGCTCCGTGGCCATCACCTGACAGAGCTGCACCACAGCAGGGACAGAGGTTGAACCCACATCCAAACAAATTCTTAAGACCTGTGTGAAGCCCTGCTTTTCATTGGGATTCACGTGAAGAATTAGATCTCTGCAACAGATATGCAGTCAGTAGCTTTTCCCAAATAATGAACTAATCAGAAATACTAAAAATAGGCTGCATTGGAACATCAGTTCAGCCATTTGGAATGTAGAGCAAATGGCACTGAATGTGTTTAATGAAGTGAAAGAGCTTTGTTTTTCATCACTGAGCTATTGATAAATTGTTGATAGGTGATCAAATGTGGATTTTTCTTTCAAATATTGTGACTTTATGAACCTGCCAAGACCCTCTTGAGCCACCCTTGTTCCTTTCACTGCCAATGTAGTAGGACTTCCTGCCCTTTTCAGGGCCTAAAATAAGAATAATTGTAATGTCTTTTTTTTTTTTTTTCCCCCAGATAACAAACATTTAGCCTCTGGGCCAGTGATCAATTTTCAAGAATAAATGTTCATAGTTGTACAAAATCAGACCCTGAGAACTGGGTCAGTTATGTGAGAGAAGATGACAAGATGGGAGGCAGATCAGTTCACATCTCTACATGCTGTTATGAGAATAACACCAGGGCATTAGATTAGGAGGATGGTGAGAGCGAATGAGGGAGAATCTGGTTTTCAGTTTTACAGCAGCAAAACCAGTGGGGAATCAGGGTAGAGCCTACAGCTGAGGGAAGATTTAATTTTCATGCAGGGAAGGAAGTGAGCTGAGACCTCGTGGATGTTAGACCAAGGGACATGCAAAAGGAGTAAGGGAAACTGAGGTTTTAATAGGAAAAAATAGGTCTATTATGAGGGTTGAGACAATGCTGTTGAACCAGATTAGCTCATGACAGATCCTATTGGCTGTCCTTCACATGGGGACTAGATCTTCCAGCGTGTCTGCATTATACTCAGTCCAGAATGACAGAGAAGAAAAGAGTCTTAAACTGCCATCACATTCACATGTCCCTGAACTTATGTCATCCAGGATTTCCCTTACATACAGAATGTCTTCACATGGAATTTAAGCAAAATTCTTAGTTGTTTTGTGCTATTAAATGGGGTGAAACTACCAGAATGAATTTGAGGACTGAGCCCTATATCTATGCTCTGGCTGACTTACACTAATACATTAGTGATCTCAGTGGGCAGTTTGCTATGCACCTTGAAGCTATCATCTTTGCTTTTCTTTCCAGTGGAGAAGAACTACAGTATCTTTCTCATAGTCTGCAGGAAATCTCAAACTATATTTGAGATATAGCTTACATACTTTACAACAATGTCTTAACATTGGTTTACTTAGTACACACAGTCCTTAACAGTTCCGTGTTAATGTGATTGGGTGGGGGACACCATCCAACCTGTGCTAAACCACTATAGTAATTAATTAGCTGACTGAACATTTGTCTTCTGATTATAAACTCGCAAATTACTCAACTTTATCCTATTAGGAACCAGGTTTTCCTTTTAACCTCAACTGCAAACCAGCTGTCCATCAATTACAATGTGCTCATACCTTAGGGTGATGAGAGCAACAGAAAAGCCTAAATGAGTTGCTAGAAAGTGCTACAAGTAAAACACAGATGTATTTCATTAGTGTTGGGGGGATTGGCTGCTTTTTAATTGGATGAATCACCCAATGGGTGTGTTCCTGAAGCCAATCAGAGCGTGCCAGTTCAGTAGAGCCACAGTGAGCAACGCTGTGCTGCGTCATTCGGCATTCTCCGGTGAGTGATTAAATCCATGTCATTTGTAATAAATCAAATGTTGTCACAGGGTCAGTCTTGCTGGTCATGCTAGGTTATCATGGTGATTTTGTACTGGTTATATCAGGTACTGCTGTGTCATACAGGTTTTTGCTGGGTCACAGGGTCATGCTGGGTTCCTCAGATACCATCTCTTGAACTCACCAGGAGCCCTGCTGGAGTACCTCAGGGGAATGATGAGAAGGGTTTGCTGTGTAGCCTTCTAGAGCACCTGGTTATGGCCTCTTCTCGTAGCTGAAGTACCTCTTCCCTGGTAAATGTGCATTTGTCTCATTTATTAGTTTAAACAGTCACTGTGACTTTTGTGATTTGTCCCCTTCAAAACAACACCTGCCCAAGGCCGAAAACAGTGATTTCTTTTTTTTTTCAGAACAGAAAACATCATGCTATTTCAGTTAATTATATTGCTGCCTGACTCCGTAGAGTCAAAGAGAGACCCTGCCCTCTGCTAATATTGCTGCACATTGCTGGTTTAAGCTCCCTGTCATAGGGAAGCCCCCACGTAGCCAAGAAATGCACAAACCTCTCCTCAGTTAGGGGATGTGGCCAAAGGATGAATAGTACAAGTAACAAGACATAATGTTCCACGAGCCGGCTGCTTTAGTGGTACCTTGTTTTGAGTTATGATTTGGTCAGGTATATGTTTGTACAGCCCTGAGGTGACTCTACCTTGCATCAGAGACTAAGCCAATCTCTTCTGGTCTGATGGTCAGAAAAATACAAACGCAGCACAAAGCCACCTTTAACCCCCACACCATCCATCCTGTTTCAGATACCACTGAGAAAGCTGGAAATCTACAGCTTCCCTACAGAAGTCACTTTCAGTGGCAACAGTTTAAAATGTTGACATTTTTACGCATAGAAAGACTATTCTAGTTTTTTTTTAAAGATCATTATGGCCTCCTGTGAGGTCGGTGTGGTTGGTTGAGTAGTAGCTGATGCTTGCTTTCACAGAGAAGGAAGATAAGAATAGTCTCAATAACATTTTTAAACCTCTTAAAATAAATTTATTTTCCATGACACACATGGCACCTCCAGAATAGAGAGTGGAAGATTGTGGTATGGAAGTTTTACTGGTACCAATCAGGATGACATTCCCAACCCACTAGTGCCATCCCTGGTCAGGTAAACAAAAACTAACATATGATTTACTGAAGGAAATGTCCCATTTCTCATCTGCAAAAACAGTCCTGCTGGTGAGGTTTCAACTTGTGCTTTCTATGTGTGCCATTGCTGTCCTCTGCTCACAGAAACAGAAGTCATTCTGCTAATGCACAGGTTTTCACTCCTTGATGCATTTCATCACTCAGTGTCCCTGGAGCACAAGAAAATGCTCCCATGCCTATTCTCTGTGTGGAAAATTTCAGACACAGGAAGGTTAAGGGGTTAGCTAAGTATACACAAAGACTGCAGCAGAGCTGAACTCACTTTTCGCCAAGTCTTATGTCTGTATCCAGATCACTCCACCATCTTTCCAGAGTGCTGTTTACCTGGCCCCACTGCCTATCACACCACGTTTGCCTGTTTTCCAAGTGTGAAGTACATAGATGATCCCTAAAGCACCACGGAAATGTCATGGATTGCAATCAGTAACGTATTAGAGTGGATTCAAGCTCTACTGTGCTTCTTGCAAGCTCCCAGTTTCTTTGAACAGGGGAGGTCTCTGCAGGAGCCGCACCAGATCTTGCTGGTCTTCTATTGGCGTCAGTGAGTGAGCCAGGAAAGAAGTTATTCCCTCTGCAATTGAAATCAAACTCATATTTTCCTCAGCAGAGCTATTTTAAGTCATTCATTATTATCTTTTTTCTCTCCAAAGCAAAGCCCGTTTGATACTCAGAGGTTGTTAGAACCAAAGGGGAAAGAGAGAACACTGGGGTATTGTTCTTGCTGCAATCGCAGACTTACTTGGTACCTAAAAAAGATTTTATTAAAAAACAAACCAACTCTACAATGCTTTGAGTGAGGAGAAGACAAAAAACAGCAAAGGAAAAAAAAGAAAAAGAAAATCCATGCTGTTGAAGTCTTGGGCAGTGTCAGGGAAGTAAGGCCTGAAGTTGACATATTGGGTCAAATCCATAGCTGTTACAAGTGAGCATAAACCGCTGATTCTTATGTTCAGTGATGATGCGTGTGAGGCTAAGACGCAGATTATCTCATTTAACCTTTGTGATGTAAGAAGGATCCAATACTGAGTTCCTGTGTACATCTGCGACAGATGGTGTTTAATAGCAACAACAGTCACTGTGGGTGTGCCTTTCCACGTCTCGCTGGATTCCAGCTTTCTCCTCAGGCTTTCCATGTCAGTTGTAACTCACCTGGAGACGTTTTCAGGTGTGTTTTTCTACTGCAAAAGCAAGACGTGCAAATGCATCCACGTTAACTTGCCACTGCAGCGCAGCCTCATGTGTGCTATGTGATGCAGGCAAGGACAGTTTGGCACCTCACATTGCTTGCGTTCTTCCACACACCAGCACAAGGAATCATCTCACCATCATCCATTCATCTCTTCCTCCACCTGCTTGTCTGTGTTTTTTTTCTTTCTCATTCATGTTCAGCAGGTGCCTTCAATTCCCAAACATGTTCCCAGATCTTTTCCAATGTCAGCTGTGGAGCTAAAAAGGGTTTTTCTGAATTTGATTGATCAGGTTGTCACAAACCTGGCTGGGAGCCATTTGTTGGACACTCATCAGATTGCTGCTGCAGAATCCAGCTGCTGAGTTTCCAGCTTGCTTTTAGCCTCTGGAGCACAAAGAGAGACAAAAGCACTATACTGCACTGGGCACCTCCAGAGATGTTTGAGGGGCACAGAGCCTCTATCAACCATTCCTTCCTGAGAACGTGACCTCCTACTGCAGTTGCCTCTCCCCGCAGGCTCACACAGCTTCCCCAAGTAGATTAAGCTCAGCCTTTCACAGAATCCTATCATGAGGCATAAGCCACTTCAGTTCATCAGGCACTGCTACATATAACACATGTGTGATAAAGATGAACTTTGCACATAATGGCTGAACCCAGAATCTCTCAGAAAACACAGATCATGAGAAAACAACAAACAATGGCCCCACCCACTGCTCCCTCTTCCTTTGACTCAGTGGGGGATCTCCTGCCTTCAGACTGCCAACTCACAATCTGTATTTTCTGAACATGGTTATTTCCTTTACTAAATTAGGCTTTTTTCTTTCAAAAACCATTCACTCCCCTCTCTGCCATTCATTCTCTCCTGTCTCTTGATGAAGTCTCCTGTTTTGTTCCTCACCTGAGTCTGTCTTTAATTTCTTTTTTTTTCTTTCTTTCTTTCTTTTTAAGTCTTTCCATCCTTACCTGGCTTTGTTCAGCTTTTTGTAATGGGCATAGGGCTCAACAATGCCACCAATTCTGTGTTCAGTCTCAGTCGTCACCCGTCAGGGTTAGAGGACCAACTACTGTCAACGATGTATGAAGGACGCTTCTGCCTAATAGTGAGCAGGCATCAACACTGAAGCTACTCGCATAGTTACAGCAATGTAGTAACACCGTAACAGCAAGGAGAGCACACAACTCGTACAGAGGTCCCACATCAACATGAGGCTCAGGACCAGCTGTTCAAGAGCTGGCACCCAGGGAAGAGGCATTTAAACCTATTCCAGTAGCGTTGCAGGCTCAATAAGTACAATGACTTTGAAAGAGGTAGAGGTATTTATCTCAACAAGCGACTGGGGCCTTCAGCTGCTCATCTGGCAAGTGTTCAAAGCTGCCGGTTCTGGAGGACACTTGCCCACCTGGATCTCCTCCACCCATTCAAGTTCCCTGCGCAGGACCTCAGAGCAAAAAGACAAGATGAGGACACAGGTTATCTTCTCGTTGTTATACCAGTCAGGGACCCAGTGCATATCATAACCTGCATGTTTTTATACAGGGAAATAGGTGGAAGCATCACGTTATCTGTGGCTGCAGCTCAGCAGATGCTCTATTTGCACACTACAATTTGTGAGCCGTGCTGCAGTATGATTTAGAGGGTAGAGGACAGAGTACTTTGGTTTCATCAGGGACATGGAGGTAAGGGAAGGCTTCCCACGACGGGCTGTGAATACAGCTGAGGGTATGAGGCAGAGTCTTCCTACACTGACATGCCCACACGCAGACCAATGCACAGATCACCCTTGGAGTAAGGATGACTCGATGGGCTCTTATTATAAATGATCCTTGGCTAACAACACAGACAAAGTAATTTATAGCTCTTCCCGCATTTCTGAATAATCTTTAGTAGGTTGAATTGTCCATAAATCTATTGCTGTTCTTTGGATACAGGTGTGAATCCAAGGACTCTCTGACTCTTAAAATGATGAAGTCTGGCAAGCAGAAATCAACTTTTAAATCAAGGATTCACTTTTCTCTCATTTAAATACTGCAGGAAGTGGTGACACACAGGAAGTAAGGTCTGATTCTGGTAAACTGGGCTGAAATAACCTGCCATTTTCAGGGTGGGATGAAACGCATGGCAATTATAATGCAAGAAGCTTTATGAGGATGTAACTGTTTAAAAGCTGATTAGGAAAAAGAGGGACTTGGCATCCAATCTGGAAGGGTAGTAGAGGGAGGGATGGCTGCATGGCAGGACTCCTGTTGATGTATGAATGTCTGCGCCATGGTGGCATTGTTATCCCCTTCTTGTCCTGACAATATACAGTCAATGGCACTTCAGGAGGTGGGTGGGGGACATCTGGTTAATGAGGAACAGATGGACATCATCGGACTTGCACTATACCTGCTCTTCCCTTCACTGCTCCCTCCCTCGCTCTCTGATTTCTCTATTCTCCCCTGCAGCTGAGCTCTTCCTTCTACTTCCTTTTAAATGGGAGGGAATGTTTGTGTGCTCCTGAGAAAGAACAACGAATGGCTCTGGTCAGAGCCAAGTGCAATAGCAGGAAATGCAGTTAGGAAATGTCTCAGCTGTAGCGTGTGCCTTTCTCTGGGTTCCCTACACACTGTGCCTGGTCCCCACTTACTGTGTCCCCTTCCCACTCCAGTTCCTGGACCCGTCATGAGAGTGGGCAACAGAGGCCACTTTCTCATGTGCCGTTCCTTTGATATGACCTGTTTAATGATTTGAGAGGGACTGTCCTGAAGCACATTCTTTGGGATTTGGCAGTTTACCCCATTGTGAAAAGGTATTTGTTTATCCATCCTGGCTCTCCTCTCTTTAGCTTGTGGGGGTGTTTTTTAGAAGAGGTGCAGTGATTAGAGTTGGCAACCTGAATTTTCCTTCCATTCTTCTGGTTCCCTCACAGCACGTAGGTAGGATTTGTGGCTGTGCTGGTGTATTCTCATCCAGTTAACGGGTGCCAGTAAAGTGGGTTGGTCTCCCATAAAAACCTGAAAAGCTGAATACAAAACAGATCCTGAGAGAAATACAAATTCCCAAAGGCTTGTGCATCTCACAGCTCAGAGGAGACAGCGCAGCGTTCCTAGATGTGCTTCTACAAAGGAAATCTTCCTAAATCCCTGTGTTCCAACCAACGCTGACAAAATAGCAAAATAATTCCTATCAAGTTCCAATTGGCTTTCATTAATACTGGTGGCTTTCATTGAGATTTTCTCCCTGAGAGATACGACAGCAAAGTCAGTCCCTAAACCCCTTCTCACTCCTTTTTATAACAATTTTACTTCACTACAGTTATGCCTGCTCACAGTTGCAGAGTTGAACTGATCCCTCAGTTTAAGTTACACGATGTGCTTATGTAACATCAGGACAAGGTTTTCCACCTTCCACCTTCCACCTTCCTTTAACTCACAAAGTACTTCAGTGTAGGTGAGCAAAGTCCCTTTCAAGGGCAGGAAGCAGAGGTATAGTCAGAAGTCCAGTTGTACTACCTTCTTCTGTGTCTCTAATCTGAGAGCTGTTACAGTGACCAAAAATGGGATTAATTTTCTGTGTCGGCCTGGTTTGGATACAAGGCCTCTGTGTGTCCCTTCCATGGTTTCTACTCCAGCTGCCTTTGAGACACATAGGGGTTTATATATAGGGCACAAAGATAGCATGACAGAGGAAGGGGAACTTCAAAGAAGGATGATTCAGGTTGGGTGAGGTGGAAACTAAGTTGATTCACTTGAGTTGATAATTTCAATGAGGTAAATGGACTGAGTCCCCACGGTATTCTCACCATAGCACACAAATGCTGAGTTAGCATCCAGATCCATCCTCTGCCAGGATCTTGACTTTATGGGCAACTCGGAAGTATTATTCAATATACATCCCAGCCAAAGCATCATGACTATATTTGATTGTCCTTGGCGTTCCTTCCAAGATCTTTTCCATACTCCCTCTGTTTCTGCCTTTTCCTAAATGAGCCCTCACTCCTCTCATATCCATGGGGAGTTAACAAGCAGATTTTAACACAGTGAGTTAGCAATACCTCAGCAGCCTTACAGAGTACAATAGCTACTGGCAGAACAGGGCAACAAAAGGAAAAGCCTGGTCATCCCTCTTCTTTTGCCATTCATCAGAAGCTGAAGCACACCCATCTTAGCTTTATTCTGTATGACCCCCTAGGACTCTATTCCAGCCTGGGACATTTCCTTTGTTACAGCAGAGGGGTGAAGATCATGACCTCCACCAGAGTAACCCCTGAAGTCCAGAGTGGAAAGACTATCTTTACACTACTCCTCTCCCACAAGCTATTGAGCATGGCAACAGTCTGGAACTGGTGTATGCTTCACTGAGTTAGCAGGGGGATCCCAGTCTAAGGATCCCATCCAGAAATCCTCAGGGAGAGAATGCGCTCAGCCATCCCTGGCAGCTCATCTCCAGGCTTCACCACACACATACAAACGAGTCTGTCAGGCCAGTCAGCACTACCACTTTCCATCTGCTTGGACGCCTGTACACTTTTTGTTTCATCTTAGATTCTTTCCTCAGAAACATATCTCTCCTTGGACACATTCCACAGGGACAATTCTCTATGAAGTCCTCTACCCCCATAAAAGAAGTGTCTGCTCAAGGTCACTGATCATTCAGTCCTCCTGCTGCAATGGAGTTGGGGTGGCCTGGGAGTTTCTTATCAGCATAACCTCTCTGCTTGACAGCCCCATTCCCTTCAACCCCAGGGTGCAAGTCTTGGCAATAACACCATCTTCAGTGTTCCACCTCTAAATAGCCTTCCATCTGCTGAAGAGTGAAAATCAGTGTCGGTGCACCTGAACCTGTTCCCTTGCAGGGAGATTTTCTATGCACTGCCCCAGATTTGTCAAGTCCATTATGAAGAATCCTGTTGTGCAAAACTTCAATTCAAGACACACTGCTTTGTAAGATAAATGCAGGTTGAAAGCGTGCAGCTGCATTCCTAGAGAAAAGGGCTGCAATTCCCCAGAGACCCTCGAAGGTCCAAGGTAACTGCAGTCATGACCTCATTGTCTGCACCAGTCTCATCAGTGCAGTAATGGAATGAACTTGTACAAGCCCCACTGGAGAAGGGACAAAACTAATAATCCCGATCCCCTCTTCTACAGCAAGTGCATGCCCAGAAATGACCTGGCATGCCTCTGAGGAAACCTTATCCTTATGCCCAGGGCTGAAGAGGGAAGGAACTGGGGTTTAGTGGTGGTTTTAAGAGTCAGGAGATTTGGGATTCTTGCTGCAATTTCTTGTGAAGTACAAGCTGACTTTTTACTTTCCACCAGAATGCAGCAATATCCAGTGAAGTGCATTGCTTTTTGGCTTTTGAGACTGCATCACTGGGATTTCAGGATTCCAATTCTCCTGCTCTGTGCACAGCAATTCACAAATGTGGTGGGACCCATGGTCACCCCAAGCCGAATAAAACACCCCTGGACTGAGTTAGATTTCAGTTTCAGTCCTTTTTCTCTGATTCAGTTTCACGGGTAAGTTGGAAATAATAATGCATCATAAATCTTAGAGGAAGTCTGGGTTTCCATCCCAAAATGTTCTCAGAGGCTTACCAGTTATGAAGGACATGTTGGCCAGCCGATGGGGTGGATCCAATGGAGCACTCATACTTTTTCTATGTTTAGACTAGCATGGAATTTTCTTTTACTTTAGTATACGATGCACTGACAGGAGTCTGTCAATATGTTGCCAGTCTGGGAAAGTCTGGGTTTGCCTATACATGTTTTTCAATCTGATTCCTTTTCTCCTTGTAAGTTCTTAGTTATAACACAAGTTTCAGCAGCTGGATCCTGTGGTAGAAAGAAATTTTACAGTTGCTCCATAGGTATTTATAGTCTGGTCATTATCATGCTGTGTATGTATTTTAGCACCAGCTTGCCAGGCTTTGCAATGACATAGCACTGACTTTCACCTCCAGTCGTGCTTGTCTATACACACCCTCCAATCACAGGGCAGCGGGTGTTGGTAAAGAAAAGGTGGTCAGACAGTTGTGTTAGTTAAGTCTGAATCATAGGATAACTGAAGTATTCAGGTGGGAAGGGACCTCACAAAGTCTCTAGTCCAAGCTACTGCTCAAAGCAAGGTCGGCAATGAGGCTGGGCCAGTTTGCTCAGGGCTTCATCCACCCAGGGCCAGGTTTGATATCATATCCCAGCAGAACTTCAAATGAATGTGGTATATCGCTGAAGAACAGCCATGTCCAGACTTCCAGAAGCATATGGCTTTTTTAAAATTAATACTTTGGTCCTAGTGGTTTGTACATCACACCTTTGAAATTTATTCCAGCTCCTCACTCTAGCAGTCCTTACTAGGTGCTGATCAAGAACTGAAAATAGCCCATCTTAGATCTCAAATCAATATAAGATATAAGCCCTGCTTGGGCCATATACTTGTAAGAAAGCCAAAGGAAACATTTTGTATGACTTTTCCTAGGTGGTGTACACAGCAGAGAGAAAGCAGTGCTTCATGTACCACAGTAGCTAGAGAGTAGCCAGAGAGTAAGAGATGTAGGAAAATGTGATCTGCAGTATCAAGCTTCTTGGGAGCTCATTGTGTGCACGTTGGAGGCTGTGAACCCATGGGAACCTCTCTGATGCCTCACTGCACCAGTAGGTGAAATCCCACACACCCTATTTCTAGTTCTTGCACATGGGGCTCCCCCCTGTCCTGGGGATGAGTGGACTCCTCTTTGTGAGCCGCCTCTTGCAGGTTTCTGCACACGTAACAGGAACTTATGCTTTTCTGTTGCCAAAGGGTTAGGTTGGAGGACTCACCATAGCATAACCCATGCAGGCCATCCTCAGGGTCGTGTGAGCAGGGGCGGGTGCATGAGCCCAGCAAAGTTGTCTCTGGCCAGCATGGGTGCTACTGGATTTGGATTCCTGCACCACAGTATAATGCCCTGTCAGGAGAGACAAGGAGAAAAATATCCCTCTAAAATCCCATTTGTTTGGCTCCTTATTCAGGAGACTACAACAGCTCAGGGAGTGTACATCATGCAGTGCAAAGTGGACAGGAAAGTTTTAACAGCAACACCAACCAATTTAGCTGTTTCAGATAAAAACTACTTTTTTTCCTAAATGTGACAAGAGATCATAGTCCCCATGTGCTGAGGAACTACTGCTGTAGGTCTCAGAGCTGCAAAACTGTGTTAGCCAGGGCTGCTCAATAGTTCAGTGGTCTATTGGGCAAATGAGAGGATGAGAAACACAGTAAAAGGCAATCTGAGACCGCGTGAATGTCTGTCAGCCAGTGCCACCATTCTGTAAAACCCTGGGTTGTAATTAGTAAGTATTTCATAAAGCAGTATCTCCTACTGTGATACATGTTAGATAAACACACAGAAAAGGCTTTAGGCTCTCCTGCTGTGATACACGCTAGACAAACACACAAAAAAAGGCTTTAGGCTGGGCCACTGGATCTGGTCCAGTCAGGGTAGTCAAACCTGCAGCTAGAGGAGCCTTCCCAAACTCCAGGTTGCCAGGAGAGGCTGCACCTCTGGGTCATACTGCACGCTGATGCCCTAAAGACACCAGACACAGGGTTGCCAACAGCTTTATGCAGACCCCTGGTAACAGCTTGAGCCTCTTCTATGGTCAAAATCTTCCTCCTTTGCTGTGGCAGTGGCTGCATTGGTCACAGGCATCTCCTCTTTACTGTCACCTCCAGTAATTCCTTGCACACACACGTATTGGTTACTGTTAATCCCACTTTCCTGGAGCTGACAGCCCAGGCCAGCTAGGAAATGGGGCTACGTGAGAGGGTGATACTGTGCTCCAAACCTAATGCCGTGCAGCCAGAGGAACCCAGTCAAATTGCTTTGCAAATGGCCCCAAATTTGCTTGCTTGTATTCACTAGTATGCCCCATGGCACAGAGTGTCACTGCGCTACATATGGTAGATGAGCACTTGGCGTTTTGTTGGTTTTGAAATGTGTGTGATTCCCAGGGCTGCTTATCGGTTTTATAGCTGGCCTATAATCTATATGTTAGGCATGTAATGGTGTACAGCAGCCTGATTGATCCAGAGCTAGATGTGGTGACCCTGTCATCTCTGTCATCTCTCTTTTAAACAGTTCATCAGATGTTTGCAATATAAGTTTCCAATACCAACTTAATTTACCCGCAGCCATTACTTTGCACTGCAGCCATTTCACTGCATACAACATCTGGGATTTCATTTCAGGACTTCTCCACTCAGGAGCAAAGACCTTTCATCCAGCGAGCTGCAAGAGCAGTTTCACTGGCTCGGATGGAGAAGATGGAAGTTTATAACTAATAAAAATGCTGTCAAATCGTATATATTTGGCTGCATTCGCAGCTTGAGCTGAGTGAATTGGAGGCAGTGCGAGCCGCTGTAATGTGTCATTTTCTCTGTCCTGCTAGCACATAACTCACACAACTTAAACTATCTTAACTACCGCTGGACTCCCCCGCACTTGTCCCTTGCTGCCCAATAAACAGAATAGTGATGTGGTGCTCCTAATAGCACCTGTAAGCCTACCCTGTACTCCAACAGCAGCGTTCCTGGAGCAGCCAAGAAAAGAAACATAGCTGGACAAACCAGTAATTGAGAAAGTTGATATATTTCCACCAGGAGAAGGTAGCAATTCATACCCTCTACCTATCATTATACTTAAGTATTGATTCTCCAGTCACATTTTCTTTGTTAAATGGCTTATTTCATCAAGGAGAGATTCTGCGGTTGCAGTCAAACCAGGACTGAACATATTCATGCATTTGCAGTGAGAAGTGTAGGTGACCTGAATTTTAGACTAACCTCTAAGAGTACCCTTTTAACGAAAACTCAGCATGCTGCATCTCCCACTGTTGGTAAACTCCTACCATTTGAAGGGACAGGTTACACTTTGATGGGCCTGTTGTCAGTGTATCCTACTTTGCAAAAATTATGTGGTGGTTATCAGATGGGCAAGGAGATAGGTTCTAGTAAATATCACATAAAATATTTGTGCGTGATCATTCAGTTTACTTTAAACAAATTTGCTTCAATTGTGTTCCCACTCCATTTGTCTGCCTTCTGTGACTGTTCCAGCGACATATTTACTGGCACAGATTTTACTCAAACAGCAACATTTAAGTGAACATGTTTGTAGAAAGCAAATGTTGAATTTATAATCAAAAACTATTCACTCTGATGAGACACTACTATTAATGAGTTAAAGCCAGTACCAAATTGTTACTGGAAATTTTTTGTCTGAGGGAAACTTAGAGTTTACACACAATGACAAGATCTGTGAAAGTATCTGTTTCTCTGGGCGTATTTTCATATGTTCTTCCTTTTGGGGTGGCAATGGAAACTAAAATATTTTCCATTTCCAGTTGATGGCATAGGCTAAAAGTCATTTAGTATATGTCTCCAGTCAGAAAAGAACTGAATTTCACATCTAATATACTTAAAGCAATGCTGGCCGACATGGATTAGCAAACAAGTCAGAGGCTGAATTGCCCTGGTGTTGTCAAAAAATGCCAATCAACAAACAAAATCAATAATGGAAATTATTGTTTTCACCCAAGAATTATTTGAAAACAGATGGGAGTGAGGGTTAAGAGTTTTGTAGGAGTGGATATCTCCCAGGCTCTTCAAAAGAGAGAAGGGCTTTCTGTTCATCATGTGTGGAATTGTACTTTTATATTGCTTTTCAATCCCATCTTTTGTAACATTTCTACTTTGTGCTAGAAGAACGTGGGTTGGCCTGGGTTCACAGTGGAAAAATACAAGACTAAAGTTTAAAAAAACAATGACAACAAATCTGAGATCAATTGAAATCAAGACAGAGGGGAAAGAGAGAGAGTCCAAAAAGCAGAGGGATGGAAAAATTAGTCCAGGCCAAGGAAGCAGTATTGGAAAAAAGATATGTCGACAGCTGGAGCTGTGGGGCACTGAGGAAGCTGGGGCTAGCAGGGAAATGTGAGTAATAGAACAGACTGGAGCAAATCAGCTTGGAAAATAAAGGAGAGAAATCTGAAAATTTGCTTCAAAACAAATGGGAAACCAAGAGTTTGAGGTGAAAAGGCAAAGATGTAATACCAGTTGTGTTTAGTTGTACACACAAATTTGGAAGAGCCCTGAGTAAGAACGTTTCAAAGGTCAGACATGCTGCAGACATTATGACTGGTAGATTTGTTGTTGTGACATACCTAGGTAGAGAAGATCATGTAAAAATTCACAGAAATGCCCAGATTATGCCTAGCATATGCAGAATGGGTTTCAAAGAGGGACAGGAAAGGAATAAGGATTATTTGAAACATTTTGGATTAAGAGGAACTGTTCTACCTGTGAAGCAGTTAACTGAGAAAAGCTGATACAAATCCAGAAGCTTTCTTAGGCAAGAAAGGTTGCAGGTAAACAGGGAAGAGCCAGTGCAGTTATAAAAGGTATGCGTATTTGAGTACTATTGACATTAATGTGGCTGGTAGAGCTCACAGGAATTTTTTACTGAAACACGTTTTTTGTCTGTGAATGTCAGTTTGTTGAAGCTGACACTCTGCAGAAACATACTTTCTAGTCTCAGCAGAAAAGGTTGCTTAGATGTGAGATGGGATCACTAGTCAGAAGGAGAGAAAGAGAAGAAACAATCAGAAGAGCCAAATAATTAAGTCATGTAGAATACAGGAAATCCAGGGTGAAGTCTTTGCTAGGTGAGAAAAAGAGTTTTGAACCAGTTTCCACCATTTCAATACTAAGCATAGCTGCTATACCACTACTTCTTCTAGGGCAGGGTTACTTTCTCCCTCCCTCACAAGAAAAAAACAACTGAGGAGGTATAGATATGTCACAGTACGCACTGAAGATTTATTCTGAAACTTCTGAAATACTCTGATGCTTTGCACCAACTCATCTCTCCACCACTTAAGGCAGAAAGAAGACCCTGAAGCAGCGGTATCCTCATGAATGGAGGTCTCTGGCTCTGATGCCAGAAGTAACTGAGCTCTGTGTGGTCTTATCAGATGGTATACAACTACATTTTCATAGGTACTCATTTCCCAGTGCCTCATCTGAGATATTTTGCACCTACTGTTCTATTCTGTATTGTTCAAAGGTGCTGAAGACCTACTGCTCCCTTTCAAGTCCTACGGCAAAGCAATTAGGTTAAGTTATTTCAGACTGGGTTCCCAGAAATGGAGATGCATAAAATGAATGAACGCATGAAAATATTGGCCCTAATATCTCTGTGACTCAGCTTTTCTGACTCTACAATGGAGAAAATGATGCTTACTGATTTTGCAAAATGCTGTGAACTCTACGGATGAAAAGCAGTATGAATGTTAAGCATGATTATAATTTTTATTAGAAAAAGATTTAAAGGATCATTTATCCCTGGAGAAGGGATCCCAGCACAGAAGAGGCATCCCTGTCCGAAGAACTGCTTGAAAGTTGAGCAGTTGCTAAGAAACCAGAGTACCTTCATCGCAATGAATACCCCGAGACGGATGGAGTGGGGAACCATTTCACAAGGCTGCCATGAGGTAAAAAAGAAATGGGACCAGGCGTCATTAGCAGAAAGGAGATCATTAGATTTCTGCACTACGGTCTGCATGAACCTACAGCGAAAATGGACGAGGACAGTCATGTAGGAGAGATAAGAGGGAGTCACTCTCTTAAGCGCTCTATGAAGAATAAGGAGGCTCTGGGTGCTTGTTAAATGGAACGGCGGTGTCGGTGGAGGAGCCTGAGGACACAGCAGATAATGGCTTATTTTCAAAGAGCTGAGGAGAGTACCAGAAGCTAAGGAATTACTGGAAACAGGAGTAAAGTAAAAAGCCGGAGTAAGGAGATAGGCCTAAATGATGAGAGGTACCAGGGTCAAGAGAAGTAGTTGTTTTCTTGAGCGACTGAATTATGTCAGATGTTTCCAGGGCTGCAAAGAGAGTAGGAGGAGAGGCATGAGAAAGGCTCAGGAAAGGGGGGTGTCAAGTCTAAGTGAGACAAATCAGGGCAATCTGTGATTGAAAGGTGAAAAAAGTATATTGTACTTGTCTGGAAAAGGGCTAGAAGGTGAGAACAACATGGGTGTGCTGGGAAGAATACCAGTGTCAGAGAAACACAGAGCAAGGGCTAATAGCAGCTTGAGAAATGAAGAAGGAACAGTAGCAAGACTATCTGTAATAAACTGCATAAGTCTCCTGCTGGATATGGAGCAGGGTTTCCTACTGTTGTTTCTGAAAGTATAACCCAAATGATTGCAAATCAAAGACTGGACAAAGTATCCTGAAGAAGATCTTGAAGTGATGGATTTTTCTTGGTTTTGGTTTTGGTTTTTAATGCAGGCGGTGTTGGACAGAAATGGAGATTAACACAACACTGCAGTTATTGCCATAATGGACTGAGAGAGGAAAGGAGGGAGCCAGTCAAACTGCAGATGAATACTAAAAAGCATGTGGGGAGAATGTTTGAAGGGAATCAAAGGTTGAGCGTAACCCTGAGATGAAGAGACAACAGGGACTGGTGCAAATTAAGCAAGGCAGCACTGGGTAAGGTGGGAAAAGTTGAGCTCATTAGGACAGAGTGCCAGAGATCGGGAAGCTGAAAAGGAGAAACTGCATGCCAATAGTTGGGAAGGAAGGAGAAGAAAGAGGAAGGGGCAGTGTGAACAAAGAGTCACCACAGATGGCGTAATAAAGCAAAGACTGTAACAAATCTGAAAGATCACGGAAGGTAAGAAAAAAGAAGAAAGTCACATGCAGAAAATTGCTTCAGGAGTGAAAGGACAGACGAGCTGTTTTTAAAAAAAGATGTAAGAACTACTCAGAGTTTCAGAGATGGGAGATGGAGCTTCTGCCAGGAGAATGTTTCTTGCTCGTGCTGGCAGTTCTGTCCTGCAGGAACTACCCTTGGAAGGACGTGATCTGGGGAAGCTGCAATAAACAACAGAGACAGCAGTATTGATCTCCTCGGGAACCTGCAGAGTGTGGGAAATGCTCTACTGCTGGGATTATCCCCTTGGCCGCCTTTTGGGGAGGTCCTGAGGTTGGAGGCGATCCCACTGCTTTCCTCTCTGTAGAAGTGCTCTGCACCCTACAACCTGTGGGCTGGGCTGGGAGATCCTTAGCCCCTCAGTGTCATGTAGTTCTGCTGCTGTGATGGCACCCATCCCACTGCTCATAGACAGCCCTTTCCCTGCAACAGCCTTCCCTTACAAATTAACACTCCTGATGTGTGGCTGATTGATTAGGCGAAAGCAATATAGAGACAACGTTTTACCAAGCTATTTAGACCAGATCACGAAAGCACAAACCCACTCAATTCTCAGAGCCAGAGAGACCCAGCAGGACTACAGGGGAGGCTTAATACTCACACTAAAACACCCAGCGTGCAGCAGCTGCATTATCTTTTCCTTACCTGCTGTTCCACTTGTGTCACTCTCTCTTCTCGGATCCCCGTGCCGACTTCCAGTCTCCTTCTACATCAAAGTTCAGTTCCTCATTTCATCTTCAAGGCCTCACGTGGCTCAGTTGGAGCTTGCTCCCCCCCTTCCTCTCCCCCCCTACTCGGTGCTCACTCCGCACCGCTCCCCCGCCCCCACCCCCTCCATCTCCCTGCACCAATGACTCTGCTCCTTCTCTCCTGCTCCTGTCTCCCCTCCTTTCACTGCACAACCTTATTCACCTCCCTCGTGCCTGCGCTCAGGACTCATTTACTGCAGCTACCTTCCTGCGTTAACAACTTCCACTTCTTCTACGCCCTCGGCAAGATTTGCCCCTTCTGACTATTAACTTTGTTTACTATATTACATCTTTAGAATGAGAAATGATTCAGAGATACCCGGCCAAACCCAGGAGCAAACAAGACATGAACATGCCATAGCTCAGCTTGCGACCTTTCTCAGGCGCTTACTTCCCTCATTCCAGCCTGCACGTCTCAGACCTAATCTTGTCTGCACTGTTTTCCCGCTGACCTCAGGAAAAGCAGGATCCAGACCCCATAGTTGCTGTCTAACAGCTGCCAAGAGCCTCTTCTGAGGAGCTGAGCATCCTCACTTGCTAGTGCCCCAGAGGCTGGGGTCTATGCCATGTGAAATCCTGGGGGCAAGATTCTGCCTTTTTACCTGCCAGTAAAACGCTGTGTACGCATGATGGCATGTGGAAGGACATAATAATGCTTAGCGCTATGAGCAGACAGCATTAGTAGGGAAAGACTTTCCCCTCCCACTCACCCTTTGTCTATCTGTTTCTTTTCCCGTTGTCAAAATTTAGCATCCTCCACCGAGAGACTCAGTTTTGCTCTGATGCTTGGAAGGCATCCAGTCCCAGCTCACTCGCTTTCCCTGCCAGTCTCCACAGGTATTCTGTACACAGGGCTTCCAGCTAGTCAAGAAATGCTCTCTCTTCTCCCCCCCACAGGGGAATCTCCGAGTGCCGGGGTTGTTACAGGGCCCCGGTGGTTAAGCCAACTCATTCATTCTTGCTCTGATGTATTAACCACCTCTGCTCTGCAGCACACTGCGCAGTGCCCTACAGGAAAAGAGGAGCCCTTCAGCAGGAATGGAGGGCAGCCCTGAAGAGGCATGTAAACAATGCGTTTGTTATGTCAGGTCACAGAGGAAGCAAGAGGAAAACCTGCATTGTTTTGGTTCTAGCTTGGCCAAAACTCATTTTGGTGTTCACTAAAAGTGGCTCCAAGAGAGACAGTTTGGACCAGAGACTAATGCACAGACTGAATTTCATGTTTGAGGTTGACGTGACTCTAATGTTGGCTTGGCAAAACTGAGGTCACAGCCTTCCAAGGCTGTGCTGATCAAGAGGGCCAAGAGGACAAGGTCTTAGTGCACAATGTGTCTCAGAGGTCAGTTCTGAAGAAACAGACCGATAGACTGAGAAGTGACAACTGTGGGTAGAGTTAAGTGGACAAGCGGTCCCCAAGGAACAACTGGCCAGCTGTGCCTTCAGCATCCACAGCTGTCCCGGCAGGACCCAAAGAGAAGCTGCTAAGTAAGGTGCATGAAAGCTGACATGACATCAGGTAGATGCAGAGACCAGGCTGGAAAAACATAGAGAATTATTTTCCTGACCCACAAAACTTTGACATTATAAAGCTTCCTATTCTACGCGGGGGTGGGACAAAGGTGGTTTTCAAAGGCTTTTTTTTAGACCAAAACCCTGAGTTAGGTGCACTGAATTTTTCAGTAAACCAACAGTTCAGGTATTCACCTTATTCACCTGGGATTCAGGTGATCAGGTCAAACTCTCTGTATCCCTCTGAAACATTTTAATTGAGAAACTGACCAGCTTCAAGAGAGAAAGACTTTTGGCAGTGACTGTAGCATGGGCAAAAAAAGGGATTTACTCATGGAGAGACAAACACACAGTGAGACTGAAATGCTGCCGTTCTTTGATCCCGGCATGTTTCCCGAATGGCAACTCCAGTTCGAAGGTAAGATAATGAGGTTAAAATCTAAGGTACAGCACAACATTTGTTGTTGTTCAACAGACTGCTGAAGCTATAGCAGTAAATTACAAACTGGGGAAGGGCCTGGAATTTCAGACAGGTGATTCCAGTGGAGAACTGCTGATTTTTTCCAAGGAACAGTGGGCAAATCTGAAAGGAGTTTGGGTTTTGGCAGTCTTTAGGAGACAAGTTCTTGTTTTACAGATTTTAAAGCAGGGAAGTTTCAGTTCTGAGACCTACATTACTCCACATGCAGGGTAGGTGGGGAGGAACGGTTTGGTGTAAGAAGCTCTGATGGGTCTTCAGTTAATACAATCCTGGCCACAGAAGGTGGCTTGGTACCGGGCTTGGACATAATTCAAAACCCTGAAACGGCCTTTCAGATTTCTAACTGAGTGTAACCGGACCAGATCACATTAGAAATAATATTCCCTAGCCTAGTATTGTGAGTAAATTTTATCCCATTATGAATAGCCTCCTCCCCAGGACGCAAGAGTAATGTTATGTGTAGAGTAGCTGAAAACGCTTCAGAGATTAGCCCTAGCACATAGCTCACACCTACGGACTCTTCTGTGATAAATTAGCGTGCTCAATGGATGAAAAAATATTGGTGAAGCAGCACGGCTTGCAGTCAAGCTTCAAAGGGGTTATTATGACTGAGCAGCAGTACCTGCTCCCCCATATGCCTTCTCTGGCTGTGCCACAGGTAGTTTCACATTCCTCCTTCGCAGCCACCCTTTCAGCCTCCCCTTTCCAAATCATCCTTCCCTCACTGACCTCCGCTCACCTTTCTTGTAGGCATCGTCCCTAAATCTAGTGCACTTTTGCCCTCCACACTTTTCTTTCTAAAAGCCAGCATAAACCAACAGGATACACACCCACACACAACCGTAAATGTCTCGTGATCCTGTGCTGCTATAAACCTCTTCCAAACACCCTGCTGGCACTGTTTGCTTGTTAAATAAGCCCAGTGCTGTGCTTAAGTCTAACTTTTGTTGTAAGCTCTTCAGGAGAGGGCCAAGTCACTTTGTTTTCTTTTAAATCACTGGGGTGCCTGCAACCCAGAGGAAATGACAATAATAAAATTATTAATGTTCTAATAGCTGCCTCTAAAAGCTAACACCGCTCGCAAGGCTTGGCATTTGGTTTTTGCTCAGCTGCATAAAAAGGGACCTAAAATCAAATCTGCGCAATATCTACTTTAACACCCAATGTTTGATGTGGATTATGAGTAAAGCAGCAAGTTGGAACAGCAGCAGCTCGTCTGGAGACATTGAGAGCTGCAGCATAGCTGTGCTAACGCCATTTGATCAGGTTCACACGGGCCAGCTACCCTGTTCGGCCCTGTGGGATACAGACTGTGTTTACCAACACTTTCTGAACTCCAGCAACCCAAGTCAAAAATAAGCATGATGTTTGTTCTGTGTGTACCAAAGCAAACTCTGTGTCCTGGCTGTTTTAGCACAGAGGGCACTGCTTTCCTACAGCTTTCACAGACCAGTCTGGTCGTTCCTCCGGATATTTGCCCTGCCAGCAATTGCACCAAAAAAAATCCCGTGGAAGTAAGAGCTTAAAGTTGTTTGGGACCTGTACACACAACCCACGTAACTCTTCAAATCCTCAATCCCAGCATAGCTGGGAAATGCAAGAAACAATATTAAGCCACGTTTGGATTCATGTTCGGGCTGCTTGGGAAGAGGCTGCAATGGAGGCTGTCCCCACCCTGGGGACATTGCCAAGGCAGGGAGCTCCCATTTCTGGGATAGCTGGGGACACCAGTGGTTTCTCCCCGAGATGTCCATAAGAAGGGGTTTGCGGTACATCAGGTCAGCCCTCCACTCTTCTTGCCCCACCTTCCCTCCGGTTTCTTATTCTTTACTGCTTTAGGAGCATTTGGGAGGCTTTGGATCATTTTGTGAGTGAGGTCCAGGTCAGGAGCAGATTTACCAGGGGCGAGCGTCCTAAAGAGGATGTTTGGCAGACTCCCATTCCCCTCATCCCAGGTTGCCCCCCAGAGCACAGCGGTGGGTAGCCCTGGCCGGGCTGGGGACCTGCTCCGGGTTGGGCTTCTCCTCAAACACCGGTGCTGCAGGGCGAAACGTAGCGACTGCTAGAGGAAACTGCAAAATTAGGAAGCCCTGCCCTCTTCCTCAGGGTTTTCATTTTCTGATTGTAGGTGGTACATTTCAAGGCGTAAAGGGCACAGGGCAGAAAAGCTCCATGAGTGTGCGGCCCTGCACGTTGCAGCTCGACCTGAAGAGCTGCAGCCAGCAGGGCTTTCTGCCAAGGAAACCCTACGCTGAGTTCCCTCCTGGCCATCTCTGGTGGGCTGCCTGAAGGGACAGCAAAAATCCCAGCACACTTTCTGAACAGAGTAAGGGATAACGAATATTCCCTGCCCGGGTAAAGCCGCCTCCGCTCTCCGAGGGCAAGCGTGTGCGAGCTCAGTGAGCGCGTAATGGCTGCCATGCTCGTTCTGTGGAGCCACCACGCTGGGGGATCTTTCTCAGTGTTGCATGAAGGGCTTTGGGTTCCCTGGGGTATAAAAAGTGCTAGAGAAAACCCAGTCCTTCTCTTGTTCTATTTTCTTGCCTAAAATAAACTTCGCACTCATCTGCTGGGCTGGAATAGACAAAACAGGTTGTGCATCCCCAGTGGAGCCGCTCACCCCGACTCAGGCAACCGGAGTCGGACCTCCAATTCTCACCGAGAGATCATTAAAGAAAGAAAGCAGTGCCTACCTGCCCAGTCCTTTTCCCAGAGGCAGGGAGGGGCACAAGTTGAAAGGCCCTGAGGACCACCAGGGCAGGGTTGCAGTTTTCCCGTGGGAAGCAAGCTGAGGAATTCCCATGCCCTGTTATTCCCTAAAATTTCTACTGCTGGCTGTCAATTATGTTACAGATTTGACAATTCCTACCACAGGCTGACGATGTTGTGTGGGAGAACACAGGAGACTTGCTGAGACTGCCAAATTGCTAAGCATGTGCAATGGGGGTCTCTCCCTTCCTCCACGTGTCTGAGCCTTGGAGGGAAAGGGGGAGGAGAGCTTAAGTGGCGCAGAAAAGAAAGAATGGATTGAAAGCTGCCTCTGTCATTGACTTACTCCATTCTTTGGATTATTTCCC
The DNA here is from genome assembly GCA_013398815.1 of Ibidorhyncha struthersii. Taxonomy (NCBI): domain Eukaryota; kingdom Metazoa; phylum Chordata; class Aves; order Charadriiformes; family Charadriidae; genus Ibidorhyncha; species Ibidorhyncha struthersii. The sequence goes on from VZSZ01009025.1 coordinate 66,623, forward strand.
TGGGGTTCTTGGGTATTTTTATTATTAATAACTAATAATAAGCTTTATATAGTGCTTTGCATCCTGAAGGACCCTAAAGCACACCACATACTTCATAAGCTAATTACCAGCTGCAAGCTTAATTCCTCTCTCAGTTGTGACCACATCTGCTGAAGGAGCAGCTCAGAGTCACACTAGATTTACACCAGTTTAACTGAGGACAGCGTCTCCCTATAGATCCAGCTGGGTATGTCAGAGACAAATGTAGTGTGGAGCTGGAGAGGAAAGATTTGAATTGCCTTTCCTCCTCCTTCGTAATTTAAAAATGACTAAGCAAATTGCATTCAAAAAGCCTTGTGAACACAGCATTACAGTTGCAAGATTCAAGATTTGGTGTTTGGGAATAGAACCATAGAATCATAGAACCATAGAGTCATAGAACAGTTTGGGTTGGAAGGGACCTTTAAAGGTCATCTAGTCCAAGTCCCCCTGCAATAAGCAGGGACATCTTCAACTAGATCAGGTCGTTCAGAGCCCTGTCCAACATGACCTTGAATGTTTCCAGGGATGGAGCATCTACCACCTCTTTGGGCGACCTGTGCCGGTGTCTCACCACCATTATTGTAAAAAAAAATCTTCCTTATATCTAATCTAAATCTACCTTCTTTTAGTTTAAAACCATTACCACTTGTCATATTGCTACAGGCCCTGCTAAAAAGTTTGTCCCCATCCTTTCTGTAGACCCCCTTAAAGTACTGAGAGACCACAATAAGGTCTCCCCGGAGCCTTCTTTTCTCCAGGCTTGAACAACCCCAACTCTCTCAGCCTGTCCTCATAGGAGAGGTGCTCCAGCCCTCTGATCATTTTTGTGGCCATCCTCTGGACCCGCTCCAACAGGTCTGTGTGTTTCCTGTGCTGAGAGCTCCAGAGCTGGATGCAGTACTCCAGATGGAGCCAAGCCCAAATTCCCACTGGGGAAGGGGCTCAGCCTGCATCTGAACCAAGGCACCGTGCAGCTCATGGCTGCGCAGGCCACTTTTCATGGTGTAATGCAGACTGTTTTTCCCTCTTTTCTTGCCTGGTAAATCCATGCCTGTGCATGGTAAGTTCCAATCACCCCTGACCCAAAACATGACCTACTGTACAAGGTGAGCCTGGCTCTGTCCTCTCATGCACGCTCACAGATCAGCAATAAAGTTGCATCAGAGGAGAAAAATGCAGCCCAATGCACAGAAGTTGAATTATAAATTCTCTGGCCTGTGGATTTCCTCTGCATACTTCTGGGGAGTAAATAACCCACTTCGGCTCTGGGTCTTTGAGTTCAAGTTTGAGATGGCTCAGTCCTTATGTCCTCATCCAGCTAGGATGCTCTGATTTCTAAGAGTTTGTTGTTGTAACCTTGTATGCAAAACCTGTCCTAGTTACAGTATTGCTGCTGTGATAGGGAAAAAAAAAAAAAAGAAAAGAGAAGCAACAGCCCTTAAATACTCCTTTCAGCCCATCCACCCCTTTCCCTCCAAGCTTACATTAGTATCTCCCTTCCTCTGACACCTGGATATGCAGCCGTGGATTGGGATTGCCTGCGGTAGCTATGGAGCACCTCCTTTCCTCCCACACCTTATGCACATCATTTCTCTCTCACTGCAGATAATCGCATCACCCTTCCTGTCACTTGGCTCACAGTTGTAGTGTCACATTTGACTCGTTACACACACACACAAATGTTCTTGCTACAAATTGCCAGGTTTTTTTTTTAATCATCTGTAATACCTTGATTTCTTCCACTTGCCCTTTCTGTTTTACTTGGACTTCTCTCCATGTCCTGATCAACTTCTGCCTTCACTTTTCCATTCCCCGCCCCTGCAGCTCCAGCACTTAAGTTGTGCTCCTCGAATTTAAAACGCAACATCATGCTACAACATCTGAGCACAACTATTTACAAACCCTTTTCCCAATTCTTTTTCTGGTTCCCATCTCATTTAAAAAACAGTTCTGCCTCTTCCTCCAAGGCAATGGCAATAGCCTTTGCCAACTCTGCTGGTGTACCTTGAAAACTCTGCAACAGGGCTGGTACACCAGAAAGTTCATATGTTTTTCCTACCTAGAGTGACACTAGTCACTCTAACAACTGTAGAATTAGTTTCTAACCTCTCTGCTGATGAATCAGAAGTATGGTAAGTGCTTTACATAGTCACTGAATCAGGCAGGAAAATATCAGTTAGAAAACCAAAATTATTTCATTGACACATATATGAAATCATAACATGCACTTTTTGTATATGTATATATAAAACTATTTTTAATTTCAGAATGCCAGCACAGCAGGGAAATGCAAGAAATACAACATTAGGAGGAGCAAAATTATCCACAGCTTTATGTGATTTAGATGAGCTAACACATTTTTGTGTTTAGTACTCTTTTCAGAAGAAATTCAGCTCAGGTTTGGTTCTGGCAAAGTCTAGAAGATAGAAGCAATTGTTTACCGGGGCAGATGTTTGCACTGGATGTACACAAAAAGGATTTTTTGAATGATTTTTGTTACTGCTGTGTCGAGGTTTTTCATTCGTAACTTGGACAGATGTCTAGCAGTCCCTGAAAACCTGCCACCCACAACTTTTCAGCTTGTAAAGCTCAAACGTGCTGAATTTGTGTTTGCACCAAAATGCGTTCAAAAGCCTTTGCCCAATTTTCCTGGCCAATCTCACTCTCTGCCTGTGACAAAGCATGGGAAATTCCAAGCCACAGCGAGGATATTTTTGAAAGTTACAACCCTGTAAAAACAGGGTGTTTATAAATGGAAATCTTCATATAATCTTAATAATAGGTTTTGCTACCACTGCATCTCCACCCACGTACAAGGAACAGCTATAGCCAGCGCTGAGGCAGAGTCTATCGGCTACTTAGCCGCACGCAGTAACATTACAGAGCGGGGTGGGAAGGCGAGGAGGCTGCCACCTCCGAGGAAAAATGCAAAACGATTCAAGGCTGAGAGCAGGCGCAGGGTCCGGCTGTAATGCAGCGCGATCCCCGTCCGCCGCAGCTGCAGCGCCAGGCAGGCGGAGCGCTGCAGGGGCACCATGCGGGTAACGCCAGGACGTGATGGGGATCTTCTGCACTCCCACACCGCTGAGGCTTTACCGGGAGGACCCAAGCCGCCTCCAGCGGCACACGTGGTGTCTTCTTCTGTCATTAGCCCCCTCTCCTTCACTGGGTGACTGTCAGGGAGTGCTGCAGAAAGCAAGCAAGGAGTAAGAGCTGAAAAAGGCAGAACAGGAGCCTGGTATTGGCTTGGATGGGATTTGTCTCACTGGTGCTTGGAGGCTGTTCACTCTAGCTCTCTCCTTCCACTTCATCATCTCCTCCTCAGTGCTACCCCATAGTGGCTCCTCCCCATTTTTTCTCCCCTGCCCATCTATGTCTGCATTTCTTTTCCTATTTATTAACCATCTCCTGACTAAACTGATATCCCCAGAATTGGTATTATCAGACAATTTTACTGCTGTAGCTTTGGTCATTGCTAATGCGCTGTGATATACCCCTTCCTTCGTGCTCATCAAGGCAGCAATGGTCTGTAAGGCAGTGGTTGTACCATTTTTACTGCAGTAAACTCCCTTTATCATCTGATCTGTGGCAACAGCTGTAATAAACATGATTATTAATAATAAGGTGAGGAAAGCTGGTGTAATGGTTCTACCTTGTAGACAGGGGGGATATTCTTTCATAACTATAAGATCAATTTCTATTTTGCATCAGTTCTTTTACAGGCTTCTTCACCACAATCTCTGAATGATTTCCAGTGGCACATTAAGTGATGGGGCTTGATATCAGTCACATGTGGTTTGTTCTTTTATCCTCTCCCCAGGGAGAGAATTATGTATGCAACATACTGGTTATGTTGCTAGGGTTTTGTTTGGGTTTTTTTAACATATGCACTGCTGCATGTTTGTGTTGGAGAAGACCACATCAAAGCAGGCACATTGCATTTGGACGGGAAAGTGGCAAGATTTCTGACGGTCCTTTGTTCCCATGGGATTTCTGCTATTATCCCAGGCTCAGCCCCGCAGACCCCATTTGCTCCCCCATTGAGCTTCATCTTGTAAAGGAAAGTTCCTCTGTCCCTAAGGAGAGCTGTGGACACTTTGGTCTTAAAATTACCCACTGGAATCCAAAAGTATTGCCACTAGTACAGCATCCCCTGCCCCTGTGCAGGGTCAGAGCTGCTGGAGCACCACCTGCTCAAGCCCTAAAATGACCATCCCTTGTGGCACAGTGGCTACGTTTGCTGGTGTAACCCCACACCCTGTGACCAAGGCCTTTAAATGCATACTGAGGCACGTGAAAAGATGGCCTAATTTTTGTAAGGTGCTATCTATGGAGAGGTTCCCCGAGAGAGATCTTGAGCACTTCTGAAAAACTGTCCTTTCTTTTGGGCACATCAGCACAGGTGGGTAAAAGCAGATGCCCATGAGCACTGGCTGTGCTCCCTGACACTGCATTCTTCATCAGCTCCAAATCCCCCAAAATGACAAGTGCTCTCGAGTGCTTCATTCTTGGAGGGGTGGAGAGCAATAGAAATGCTTTCAAAGGGCTTTTCCTGTGCTTCCCTTGGCACTTCACGAAACCTCATTCCTTCCTCATGTCAGGTTGGGCATTAACAACTGAGTGCCACTAGTGTCATTTTTTGACAGGGATGGCAGACCTCCTCTCCTGGTTTGGAAGCCCTTTGCCAATACATGTGAGAAAGACACGCCAACAGTTTGCCACATAGCTGTGGAATTTGTCTTCCCAGCCCAGCCGCTGGCTCTGAGCCCCACTTCACCACCTGCTACCAAATGGCTCAGAAACAAGGTCCTGGAGCAGAAAGAATGTTTGTGTTTGTGTCTCACTACCCGGCCTTTGTGTGCCTTTTCTCACATTTCTTTCATGGGTAGACAGCAAATATTAATCTGCAACGATTACTTCTAAGGCAGGAATCGCAAGTGTGACTTTGGAGAGCTTTCACAAGTGCACAGCCTTCGCATTCATCTGGGAGAAGGTCACATCAAAGATGAGCACGTTACGTTTGAACTGGAAGGTGGGGAGAATTATCTGGCCCAGATGATCCAGTGTCTGATCACTTTCATATTTTTAATATAAATACCCTCAGGATATTTCCCTGAGGCAGGGAAATACCGTTATTCCCATTTTGAGTGAATGAAGAGGGGGGTTAAATGACTTGCCTAAAATGATGCAGAGACCATGTGGCAGAAAGAGGTACTGAATCCTTGGCCAACACCAAGCCATCTTTCTGAGCTTTTAGAGACAACAGCTATATCCAGCCCACTTTATTTATTTCTCTAGAAGCTATCATGCCAAAACCTCTGCTAAATTAGCGAGTGAAACTGAAGGAAAGCTTTCAGTGGATTGCTTTTTTCCATAAATGGAAATATCACAAATCATTCTGGGAAAACAGGTCTTTCTGTTCTTGTCCCTCTTTGTCTGCTTCTCTCCTTTTGGACGCCTTTTCCTGTGCCTCTGGCTCACAGTTTTCAGATGTACAGTCCTGACCATTTAAAAGTGTTCCTACCCTGCAGGAAGGGAGTAGCTTTTCATTCTTTGGAACTTACTATTTCGTGATGGATTGCACTCTGCAGGCAAGCACGACTTCTGAAAGAGACAGGGCTGCACAAAGCGGCACAAAAATAAACCATATCACCAACAATACCGAGCCAGGTTCTCATCGGGGGTAACTCGGTCTGACTCTCGCTGCAGCAGAGCTGACAGCTGCCAGCTGTCCTGGATAGACAGCATGTACCCAAACGATGACCCGGCCGCATTGGAGGAGGTCTCTCTGAGGGCTGAACGCGCAGTTAACATTGATTTTCATGCACCTTAGACATTCAGTCCCTCTTGACAGTACGGCAGGTTGTTTCTGCTCTTAATGCACCGGCTGGGCAACTTCTGTCCTGGTCCAGATGATGGGTGAAGTGCGCTTTGCACCAGTCCTAGCTCCTCCAGACTGCATTTTCCAAAGCTTGGGCGGGCGACAAGCAAATGGTGGGGATCCCATCCAAGGACTCCCAGTAATACCCAGAGGACCTGAGGGCTGCTCTGTGATTTTCCACGGACCTGGGCGTCCCCAGCCTTTCTGTCCTGAGACAAGTCAGAGAGCTCCTCCCTGCCTCCTTTGCAGCCTGCACATCCCAAAGCAGCCTGCTCGGAGGATGCCCACACCGATACTCCGGGGAGAGGGAGGTGGCTGCCATGAATGAGAGAGACTGAGAAACAGGAGGAAGGACTGGTGGGTGAGCACGAGAAAGAGGATGAGGGGGGAGACTGAACTGTGCTGGGAGAGCTGCAGGGAGGAGGTGGAAGTGCATGGCTTAAGTTTCTCAGGGAGGAGTGCAGGAGAAGCCAGAGAGCTCAACCTGCCTGTTTCAGGGTTCGCGGCATGAAACCGTTCAAGTCGGGAAGAATGGGAAGGGCAAAGGGACACACGTACAGAGGAGACACTGCTCTTACTCCCTTGAGGGGGTCTCAGAGCCCTACATGCCCTCCCAAAGAATGATTTGCTCTTGCTCAGGCATTCAGGAGTATTAACTATGGGGTGGCACATGTCTCTTTCCTCCCTGGCTCCGCAAACCGCACATGCAGCGCGGGCAAAGGCTGTTGTGTCAGACCTCAGCAGCGCGGCTGAGCTGCTCCATCCCCCCCCTTCCCCTCCCAGCCTGCGGCTGCCACGTTTCCACCGGCACAGGTGCCGGGGAGGCTGCTGCACCATCTTAGCAGCCCGCAGATGTCCGTCAGAGAATTGGCGAGTGACCTTGCTGCCAGAAGTGACATGGAGGCCTTCCCCGCACCGAGCGGGTTGCTGAACCGCCGCCACCTGCCGCTCACCTACGCCGTGCGCTTGCATAGCCGCTGGCACCAGCGCACCCACACCATGCTCTCTTTAACACGTCCCCGTACAGCACGAGGCAGAGGCATGCTGGCACCCCCATTTTGCAGGGTGGGACGCTGAGGCAGAGGGAAGAAGTGGTTTTAACAGCATGCCTGTGGCAGAGCAAAAAGCGAATCTTGTTCTCTTCTATTGCCAGTTAGCGCATTAATGACCTAAATTCTGCATCCTTTCCCCATCCATTGCCCAGAGGAGCTAGGAGGCACTGGAGGAGAGGGTGAGGTAGCACAGGCGAATAGTCAGCATCTAGCATCACGGCGCTCTGTGCTGAGCACAGGCAAAGCAGGGGTGAAGAGGGACCAAGGGTGGCCACCCTGCCCTGACGAAGCCCTGCAGGGTTGAGCCAGGGAGGGGGACCAGCCTGGTGCAGCGTATCAGCCTGTGGTGAAGGGCAGCTCCTCGATGCCACGGCATTTTAAGCGAGCCAAGGCTGGACACCCCGATGACCAAGCACCCTGCTGAGCCAGACCAGCAAGGCCTTTTGGGCACCCAGCAGCAGAAGCAGATTCTCAAAGAGCCTGCATGTCCCCTCACCCTGCCTAAGCGGCTGAACCTCTAACTAGCTATCCCACACGAGTCTGTATAAAAGCCACCCTGCACAAGATGCAGCATCTTTCCCAAGCAGCTTGATTCTTTGCATAGGAATTAAACAGACTCAAATACAGCAAGAAACAGAGCGGGGGAGAGGGAGACGAGAGGAAGCAGGGAAAGGATGGCCCGGAGTGAGAGGGTTTCCAGATGCAGTGCCTCTTCTCTCCCTGGCTGATACCAGCTTGGGGGCTCTGTCTGTGTGCCGAGAGCCTTGCTGGGGAGATGCACGCAGGCTCTGCCTGCCCCCCAGCATGTACAGGCAGGAGGCACTCAATGTTCAGGATCTGCTGGACAAGGAGCTGAAATCTGAGGCTGAAGAGTTCCCCTGTGCTTCGCAGAGAGGCGGTGTTCACGTGCACTGTACAGCAGTGGCCACAGCCAAAGATGGCCAAGATGCAATGTTGTATCTGCCTTCCTCACAGGTATTTAAGTGGGCAAGCAGCAGGGTGGGAGCATGGCAAGGGAATTTGCTTGGCTATGAAGCTTTCCTTCTAGAAGAGCCATGGCTGAGAAGCAGACACTTCTTGAATGAGGTAACTGGATTGGGGATGGGTGATTAATAACCTCCTTTCATAACCCACAGTTTCAATGTGGGAATAACACTTCAGAGGTACACGGAGAGGCTTTGTTCCTACTTTCTTCTCCTATTACTTACCTCTTACATACACATCCACTCCTCTTTGCTGTCTCTAGCCTCTTCATGGAAGCTCTTTGAAATCGTAGTTAAAGGCAATAGGTATCTCAGAAGCATCAGACACAAGCCGACTGGATGCAAAAGGAGACGAACTTGGGTGCTGACCCAGAGGAACCAACCTGCCTGCTTTCTACAGCTATTTGCTCAGCACTGCCTCCCAAAGCATCCCAAACCTTGCTCTAGCAAGGCTTGGCCTCGTGAAGAAACTCAGGGGGAATTCTTTGAGCTCGGTCCTTCTTCCAGCTATTCCCAAGTACCTGAAAGATGATTGGAATTCATCTGGAATAAACCTTCCAAGGCATGACTCAGGGACCTGACATGCTCCCTGCAGCTCTCAGCCTGGGTAGGGTTGGCCCGGAAGACCTCTGAGTTCCTCACAAGCAACCGTTCTCAGAGGCAACAACCAACAAGTCTGGCAGCTTCATTGTCCCCTCGCCCTGCACACCCAGCTGGTCCAGCAGCTGGACTCTGGACCAGGGTGGCAGCCAGCTTTCCCAGGTTGCCACAGCATTTGTCACTCTCCAGACTCGGTCTTCAAACTCTTCTGCTGAGGGATCAGTCAGCCTGAGCCACTTTGGTGGCTGACGTCTGGTGAGAAAGCCCATTGGGATCACTATGCCTATCCATGCACCTCATGCAGACACTGCATTCCTCCTTTCTGGACAGACTATGTCCATCAGTTCTGTGTTAATGGCCAGCCAGTGCAGGAGTCCAGAGGTAAAGGTAAGGGAAGGTGGGAGAAAAAGTTTGGGGGAACCCCAGGAGGTATAATGATAATTGCCTTCCACATGGTCACCCTTGTACAAGCATGAACAAGCTGATCTTTTGAGATACTAGTCAGCCAGTGGTGCTGATGATGACGTGGGTCTCCGGAGTAGTATTCCTGATTTCAAGAGAAGAGAGACATGAATGACGAAAATAAGAGCCTGATAGACATCCCAGATGACAAAAGACTGGGAAGATGTCACTGGCCTCCTGCTGGGATGGCTTTGCTGGTCGTGGAGTGTGTGAAAAAGGGTACCCCATGACTAAAGCTAACAGAAGGCCCTGTACGTAAACCACCCTGATAAAACTGAGGGTGACCAGCCCAGCTTCCATCACTTGTGGCAGAAGATTTTGCTCCCCCAGTGCGAAGGGGGTTTTGCTGCTGATCCGCATACACACACTTGCATCAAGCTTCTGGTAGCCTTAGTCTGTGAGAGGACACAAGAGGTGACCCGATAAAGGTATGCAAAAACAAGCAGTCATACAGAGGAAGTAGATTAAGAGCTTTTGTTCTTCTCATACCGCACCAGACCAACGGCATGTATCCTGCCCATGAAATGAATAGGCAGCAAATTCACAGCTGAGGGAAACAAACGCTTCCACCCAAACCTGATCACCCTACCGTACGCAGCACTGCTGGGATCCACCACGGCCATGCCAGGTGAAACACAAACACCCACAGTTACTCCAGTCGGTGCTGAGGGAAGGGACCCTGACACTTGTGCTTCGCAGCGTGACCCAGTCTCTGGCTCCTCTTCCCATCCCACCTCCCTTGGATGTAGGAAGTGCTCTCCCGTCGTCTGCAGCAGGAGTCACACCTGCCCGCCAAAGCCTCTGGTGCTCTCCACGGCTGAGCAAGGGGCGCTGGGCTAGGTGGGCGTCCGGCTGGATCCAGATGGCGAATCCCATGTTCCTGTGCAAATAAGAGGGAGATACGTGTGCAAGTGTGCGAGGAGAGTACCTGGCATTTAATGGGCATCCATACAGGAGCGGGTGTGCTGCCTGGGAGGAAGGCAGGGTGGGCACAAAGGGCTACACAGAGGGCAGCTGTTCCTGCGAGGCAGGTTTTGGTGTTCTCATTTGTTCTTTTTTTCTCTTGTTCCCTAGGGAATTTTAAAGGTCTGTGTAAGCAAATCGATCACTTCCCTGAGGATGCAGATTATGAAGCCGATACAGCAGAATATTTCCTCCGTAAGTCCACAGGCTCTTCTCCTTGCAATGGCTCATAGGTGCCAGCATCGGGTGCCTTTTGCTTTCTGAAGGTAGGGTGGTGGAGGCACTGGGATCTGTGAGGCTCAGAGGACCAGAGGAGGTGACCCCAGAGCCTTGCCCCCCCCCTAAAAAATGGCTCCACTCTCACCTCCCTGGGGCCCTGCCCACAAGACAGTGCAAGTTTCGAACTCACAGTAACAACCAGTGGCATCTTTTATTAATGGCAATTAATTGCAGTATAAATCAGTCTTAATTCAAATCCATTGGAGAGCTGCTGAGTGGGCATAAGGTCAGGACTGGGCTAGCGGGGGCAGTGTGAGTGTGTGTGAGTGTGTGTGTGTTGTCCTAAAGCAGAGGAAGTTTATATTTCCTTAACTGATACTCCAGTTGCATCAGACATAAGAAATTAGCGGGATTGTGTCCGAGGAGCACCTATTTCTATCTTCATGTTTCCCCAAACACCGCTTGCCTACAGAGGCTGCAGATCTGATCTTTCCTGGTTTTAGTGATTTTAGTGATGGGAGTGAAGTAGCAATAAGGACAGTCAGACCCCTTTGATGAAAAGACTCAGAGCCCCTGGGAGAGGTGCTGTACCCCAGGCACATGGCATCTCCATAGGGAAACCGAACCTGAGCTCCGAGTCCAGCCTGGGAGGTGCAGGTGAAGCTCGCACTGCTTTGCGCATGGGGACAGGGAAGGCAGCCAGGCCAGCAGGGCAGATCTACATCATCCCTCCCTGTCAGCATTTCCACCTACCCCAAAAGCACGAGCTTGCTCTTCCTTTAGCACAGCTGAACAGGGATCACTCCTCCTCTTAGGTCCCCACCTTTCTATCCTGCCCTCCCTCCACAAGCCCTACGCCTTTTGACATCACAAGAAGAGATTTTCTCCCTTCAGAAATCTGAGATAAGAGCTTTTGACCTCCCAAGGTTAAGCATCAGAGTTTCTCCAAAGGCCGGGAGTCTTTCAGAATAGCTCCTTGTCATCCGGGCGTGCTCCAAGCCAGATGTGGAGACCCAGCCCTGCGGCAGGGATGAGAGAGATAATTTAGGCTCTGTGAGGCTCATTTGTATGTGAAAAGAGGCAGATCTTACGCTGCTTCCTCAAACAGTTCTTCATCCACTGTAAATTGTAAATAACCCAGGGAGACTGCTTCTTTCAGATGCCTTTCTGCAGCGTCGGTCTCTTAATCGCTGTGTGGCCCCTGAACAGCAGAGCTGAAGACTGGGGTTTGATCCGGTTTGGCACAGCGACTGTGCAGGCTGCCTCTGAGGGCAAACCAGCTCTTGCAGAGTTGTTTGGGATCAAGGAAGCCGCTTGCAGCATCAGCTGCACTTCAGAAAGAAGAGCCGGGGGAAGGGGGCGAACGTCTGAAGAAGGACAGAACTGTTCCCTCAGAGGGAACAAGATCTGCTGACAAAAACTGGCCCAACGTCAGGAGCTCATTGTGTCCCAAGGGTAGAGCCCTTTTTTTTAAGAAAGAACCAGGTTCAAAGAGGGATTTGACAAGTCAATAAAGGACTATTTGGGTCACTCCTGAGGGAAGTGGGATTTCTGCTGACTGGGGAGGGACCCCACTGAACAGCTTCTTCCCAGGGCTTCTGCCAAACCAGAGTCCCCAGGCGCTCTGCATGGGCGATGCCTGGCGGTACTGGCAAGAACAGCTGGGAAGTTGTCTATTAGAATCAGACTAGGCGATTCCCTTATTCAGGGGACCAGGACAATTGTGGGGCAGTGTCCATCGCCTGGCTAGAAGGGCTTAGACTTTATTTCTGCCAGCCGTCCACATAAGGTGTCTTAGGCTTTTTGAAATCAAATGCCTGTTTCAGAGAGGAAGAAGAAGCATCCCTGCATTTCTCTTCTAGAAGACACTAAAGTTCAAGAGCAGATGATATGAGGGAGCACCCAAACATCATCATGAGTCCCCTTCTCTTTAGACCAAAGGCTCTGGACTCAGGAAGACTGGATGAGATTCGGTCCCTCTCTTGCTGGCATGGTCCTCCTGAGAGCAGAAAACAGGGGCTGAGCGAGGCTGCTGTCCTCCCCCATCACATAACACCCGCAGCTCCCCATGTCAGCCAGCAACTTTGTGTTCTCCCAACAGACGTGAATTTCAGAATTAAGACCCAGATAAAACTGGTGTGGTCAGGGCCAGGCTGCAGGACTGACCAAGCATCCCTCTAGAAACCCTTTGAACAGTGGATGTCTGCTTGATGTTTGCTTACTGCCATTTAAGCCTCACATTGTCAAATCCTGCCTTGCTTTCCAGAAGCTGTTAAGATGGTTATTATCACTATCCTGTTCCCTGAAACACAGCCAGGCAGAATGGGAAAGCAAGCAGGAGTGGTTTCTCCCTGCCTTTTGCATTCCCCATGCAGAGGCAGTGGGCTAGGGCCCACCTCAAAGAGCTGTTTGCTTGTGCCAGGTAGGATCCCAATGCCAACAGGGTCTTTGAAGCACTGTCTCTGCCTGCTTAGGAAAAAGTCCTGCGCTTCATTCAGTAGGGTTCATTCTTGCAGGCAAGGAGGGATTAGCTTTCATCCCCCCTTCCAGATCTTTGCTCCATAAGCAGAATTGCACCAGCCCATCTGATACCTTTCTTTACCAAGCAAGGCTTCATTTCACACTTTAACAGCTTATTTTCTCTTGGAAAGGGATGGGGGAAGGCCTTCCTAGGTAAAAAATATGAATATTGGCAACACAAACTCAGGCAGACTGTTGGTACCCACCGAACGGGCCATGAGCAGTATGAGTGTGCATGAACGTGTGCGCAGGTGTGCGTATACACAGTTCTGGTCTTTCGCTGCATGAACATGAGAGAGTCCCCCCAGAAGCTTTGGGGTATGTTTTGCATGTGCGTATGAGCACATACGTGCATCTATGCCATTGCCCTCTGCTGGCTGAGCTCTTCCCGTATCGATCACTGGAGAGCGTGCGTGTGTGGGAGCTGGCACATCCGAACCCATCACTGCCCTCTGGAAGGAGCCCAGTCATTTAATCACTAGGATAAACCCCGTGTTTCGGCACACAGGGCTGGGACTTTCGCTTCTGAGTCCTCACTGCAGCCGCAGAGCAGCGCAGGGCACCAGGAGCTCCCTCCCAGCCCTAAAAAAAAAAATCTCTCCTTGAGATACTCATGCCCTTTCGGGAGGATTTGAGATTGAGGAGCTCTGTGGGAAGCATTTGGGTTGCTGCTCTTTGAAGAGCGGGCTCGAGCAGTAGCACTCCACAGGAGAAGCCGGATGGTGCCGGTGCTCCCCCTCCAGCCTGTAGTCCCCTCAAAAGCAGAGGAAAAGACAGCGTGAGGGGGAGACAGGCAGCACAGGGCAGGCTCCCAGCTCAGCCACCGGCCCCACAGCCCCCTCCATCTCCCCACACTGGGCCACTGGCTTCACGGCAGCAGTCGGGGTGCGGGAGAGCTGCTTCGGACCGCTCTCTTTTTCTGACACACTTTGTTTCTCTCTCCCTCCTTCTGTCCCCCGATGCCTTTATCCCTCCTTGAATTACTCCCTCCCCGACACGTTGCCCTCCGTCTCTCCCCTTCACCCCCACTCATGGAATGTGCTCGCATCCTGCCGTCCCCTTGCCCTGGCACCATTTCTGTGCCCCTTTTTCCTCTCTCTCACACCTGTGCTGTTCTTTCTGCCCCTCTCCCTCTCTCTTCCGCAGGGGCTGTTAGAGCCTCTAGTATTTTCCCGATCCTGAGTGTGATTCTGCTTTTCATGGGTGGACTCTGCATTGCAGCCAGCGAGTTCTACAAAACCCGACACAACATCATCCTTAGTGCCGGCATCTTCTTCGTGTCTGCAGGTAAAGGGATGCACAGGGCCTGACGCCCTGGAGATGGGCTCTGGGGAGTGGGGGGGGGCAGCCCAGCCAGGGCATCCTGCAGGGGCGAGGTTGCCTAGGCAGGACTGTGTATGTTTCCCAGCCCTGATGAGCCTTACTTGGGGTGAAAACAGCCTCCCAAGGATGCCTCTCCACCATGCCCGCTTGCCTGGCAGAGGCAGGCAGCAGCGCCCTGCAGGCAGGGGCTTTCCTGCTGCTTGGGAGCTGCTGGAGGGAGACGGTTTCCCATCCAGCATCTCTCAGGGACCAGCCAGGAGTGCAGTCCAGGGATGCCACAGTCACGTGAGGAGGGTCTTGCCCGAGTTTCCCAAGGAAAGCTGCCCACTGGGAGGGGACAGGTGGCTGGGTGCCCTCTCATCCCCACTTCCCGGTTGCAGGGGTTCAACCCCATGCCCACCCCCCCCCCGCCATGTCTNCTGACATCTGTCTCTCTCTCCCCCACCGTCGGCTGGCAGGTCTGAGTAATATAATTGGCATCATCGTATACATATCAGCCAACGCTGGAGACCCCTCCAAGAGTGACTCCAAGAAGAACAGCTACTCCTATGGCTGGTCCTTTTACTTTGGGGCCCTGTCCTTCATTATAGCCGAGATGGTGGGAGTGCTGGCCGTCCACATGTTCATAGACCGGCACAAACAGCTGCGCGCCAATGCTCGTGCCACGGACTACCTCCAGTCCTCCGCCATCACCCGCATCCCCAGCTACCGGTACCGCTATCAGAGACGCAGCCGCTCCAGCTCCCGCTCCACTGAGCCTTCAC
>VZSZ01009025.1:83991-95470 GCA_013398815.1 Ibidorhyncha struthersii
CGATGCCCCCCAAAGAATAAGTTAAAGTCGTTTTCCCGGACCCTGGCGCAGATGGAGGGCGGCGTTGGGGTTTCCATCCACATCCGCCCTCACCCGCCTGACGCCGCCCGGAGCCGGGGAGCATTCACAGGGCCGAGCGNAGTCAGGGGCTGGAGGGGAGGGGGGCGGGGCTTTTTCCCGAGGGTGTTGCTCATGTCCAGCTCAAACCAGTACAAGAAACCAACCTCCATTTTCTTTATTTCGTGGGTTTTTTTCAGACTGTTAAAAAGAAAAAAAATTTTAAAAAGAGAAAATGACAAAAAAAAAAAATCCTGGTACATGAAATAAAGATTTTTTTTTTTTATAACTTGGTCCTCGTTTATGTGGATTTATTGGGGGGGATTTATCACCCCGCTGTGCCAGAGGAGTACCTGGAAACCCAGCAAGAGAGTCAACTATTGTGGACACTTTTGTCCTCTTTGGTGATTCAGCAGATGGTCTTGCTTCAACTGCTCTTCTCAAGCCAGTCTTCAAGACACAAGGAGGAAGGACGAGGCAAGAGGACACGGCTTTGCCACAACCGTTTTTGAAGTAAGTGCAGGTAAACTCAAGTCACACATGTGGGCTTTCCCTGCTACCCTCCAAAACACCTGCTCCAGCCCCCGTTTAGCCCCCAGCACCCTGTTCCTCCTGGGGTGGTGTTACTACAAGGGATGATGTTCCAGCTCCCACCCGAAGACACCGGCCCTTGTGGCGGCAAGCCAAGAACCGCCAGCAAGCTCAGAATTCACGCAGGTTTGAGGGCTCAAAAAGGAAAGAGCAGACACCGATGTCCTGGCAGACACCGATGGGCCGCAGTGCGATCACAGCACCGCAGTCCCCCCCGGCCTGATGCACCTCGCACAGGTTGATACCAGTGCTCAGTGGGTTCCCACTCTGTCCTTCCCCAGCTGCCTCCTCCAGCCCATCCTCCTCCAGCTCACCCCTCTCCTTTGCATCCCCGGTAGCACATTGCACCCACCCCGTGCCCCTCGGTGTGCCTGTCAGCACGCACATTTCATGGGCCAGCCGGCGGGACACTTCTCCACCAAAGTAATTGGGGGCGCCCGGCGCCCCATTTCTGCTCCTCCTCCAGGGACCCTTGCCGGGAGCAGCCTCGCCAAGAAGGAGGCCGCGAGGAGGGGAGAGGCAGCTAAACGGGCCAGGGACTGGCTCCAGGGGGACGCCGGGGAGCTCCCAGCCCCACCACGCGCAGGTCTAGGACGCAGCTGCCTCCCCACCCCGTCTAGCTCACAGATCCCAAAACCTTCTCACCCCCTCACGTCCCCTTGCCTGGCTCTGAAGCTGCCACCAGTGCTGGGTGTCCCCACCCAGGCATGGGTGGGATGAGCTGGAGAAACCCCCCCACATCTTCTCCATCCTCCCTGCCCACCCAGAGCTGGGGGCAAGAGGAGGTTCCCTCGTCCCCCTCCCACCCCATGCCAGCAGGGCACTGGGGAGATGCAGCTCCACTTCCCACGCAATGCCCTGCCCAGAGTGGAGGGGGTGCATGGCTCAGCCCCCCTACACAACTCCATGAGGTGCTCCTTCCTCACAGGGTGCAGATGGTCTTACTTCTTCCTCTCTGCTTCTCCCCTTCTCCTTCTGGCTTTTACAGAATGGGGCAATGGAGGGGAAGAGGCAGGGAAACAGCACTGGCCTGAAATTAGGTGTGGGGAAGGCTGCTCAGATGGGGCCAGCCTCCATGCCATAATAATTAATACTAATACTCAGCACTTACACAGCGCTTTTCATGTTCACAGCATTTTGCAAACATTAACTAATTAATCTGTCATATTAAGTGATGTCTTAAAGGGGCGGCATTGAAAGCAAGGGGCTTGTGCGTGGGCAGGAGCCCTCATTCCCCCTCTCTCCCAGGGCGCATTAACACTTGGGTGGATGTGAGACCCTAAAATGTTGCCCTGTGCCACTCCTGGGTCTCCGTGCTCCCCATGCCACTCGCTTGCCTCTCCCAGTGCTGGCTGTGTGATCCAGCAGGCCCCGGCTGTACCAAGGGTGAGCAGGATACCAGGGTCTCCTCCACAGCACTGAGCCACTGAGGTCCTGGGGTTGACAAAGACTCATGACTGAGAGGTCAGTTAAAATATCTGGGTTGGAGAAGTCCCCCTGCCCCAGTCCCAAGCCCCAGCCCCGGGACCTCTCTGGGGGCAATGGCCATTCCTTGCTTTCAGGTGCTGGAGGGAAAGCAACGCTTGACCCTGCATGGGGCTGATTTCTGATGGTCTCCCCTCCAAACCTGAGGATGCTCTCAAATGCTGGCCAGCGATGGGTGGAAGGCAGGCAGGGCATCTGCCAGGGAGAGTGCTGCCCCACTCAGACAGAGCAATCCCCTAGGATCGCTCTGGCAAAGTCCGAGCTCCAGAGGGCACGGTCTGCCCAAGGGATGCTGGCTGGCACTGGGCAGCGTTGCCAGGTCTTCCCTCGCTGCGGAGGCAGCGTGGCTGAAGAGGGGGTTCACTTTGCAGGACGGTACGGGGTGAGGGAGCACTTCCTGCTGAGTAACGCCCGGCTCCTGGCGCTGGTGGGTCTGCTCACCACTGCTCTGCTGCTTTTCTCGTATGGACCACAGCCAGGGCTGGCTGGGTTTTTCTTCTGTGGGAGATGCTCTGAGAGTTCCTCATGTGGGGAAACCCAGATATTTGGCTATTAAATTAACGCCGGGCATTTAACAGCATCATTGAAATGCTTTAAACACCTAGGAGCGGTAATTAGTAATAATGGTTTGGTGAGGGAGGAAATTAAGACCTAGGTATGGAGCCCAGTACTTTTCTCTGCAGATAATTTTTAGTGCCAAATGACTACAGAGAGAGGCCAAGCGTCAGACACACAATCCTACTGTCTTGCTGGCATGTGAGGACTGACGGGGGGGACAAAGACAGCCACATATCTGGAGAAAGGGGGTCTATAAGGAGGTACAGTCAACTTAACGAAAGCCGCTGGGTGAGCAAGGCTGGCAAAGGGCAGGCTAGCAGAGTGTCCTGGAGGTCTGTCCGAGGGTAGAGGTGGCTCCAGATGACTCTGCATCCCCTCACCAGGTGCCTTCAAGCTGCTGGGGGCTTCTCCCCTTCTCTCCCCAGGCTATTCTGGAAAACCCCTGGAGAGACAGAAAGAAGAGGTGACAATTTTGGTAGGGAAGGGAGGCAGAGGGAGGGTCAATTTTTTAAGAGTAGCCAAAGACCTATACAGATTAAAGGCATATGAATTAAATGCCACCAGCCTGAGTTTTCCCTCCGAGAGCAGAGAACAAGTCATCCCTCTGGCTAAGCTGAAGGATGCAGCTGGAACCTGTGAGGGCTGCTGCCCAGTATGCTGCTCCTCACCCAGGTGGGGCATTTACAAGAAGTCCTGACTAAACCGAGCATACCCACAACCACATTTTTGTGGCTCCGCAGAGCTCAGGAAAAGCCATGCAGCCAAAATGCCCCATGGAGAGGAGAAACTCTCCTCCAGCCCAGGAGAGGGGATAGGGACCTGTCCCCAGGACACGGGATGGATTCTAAAAAGACCTTTTCCTGAGGACCTGTGCCCACAGGGGTAAGGCAAACACCTGTGATGTCCCAGTGTCCATGGTGGATACTCCATCCTAAAGCCATCAACCAAGGGCTGGTAGAGGGGTGCGGAGGACCTGCCGCACATGGAGCTGCAGTGAGGACCCTGCCAGAGGACCCCGATGGGCCATGCTGCTTCCCATGGGAGCAGAGGCAGAGGCAGGAGGCTGGCAGCTGGGTGCTCACCCACCCCTCATCTTCCAGGGCTGCAAATCCCAGCTTTGACCTGGCTCCGGCAGAGCCAACGCAGACGTGAACTGTTCTGGCAGAGCGTTGTCATTTGTGCCAGTTTTACACCGTGGAGAGGAGTAACGTGCGAATGACGCCAAACCCTGCTGGCCTCATTTCACTTGCCCTTTATTGAAACCTCCGGGCCTTGCATGGAGCGACAGGGGTGCAACAGCTCGTGTGTGCAACAAGGGCTCAGACGAGGTGGCCTCAGCAGCCTCCGCAGTGGTCAGCTCTTGACATTGCGGAAAGTCCGCAGTGAAGGAGCTGGCTGGCCCGGCAATGGCAGCTTCAGCAACGGGGTCAAGATATACGGGTATGGGCCGAGTCCCAAAAACAGATCCGCAAGGACAAAGCGCTGGGCTTGGGAAAAGGTTTTCTCTGCTGCTGCTCCTCCTGCTGCTCCTGATGCCCTCGGGGATGGAGAAAACAAGGGACTTTGCTCTCTAGGGACCTGTCAATCAGAATCTGCCACCACCGTTTAATTTGCTGAATTTATGCCTGCCAGGAGCGCCGGCCTGGCTGCCCGTTCCTGAGCAGGCAGTGCCATCCCGTGGGATGAGCTCGGCACAGCAGCGCAGTCTCAAAGCCGCACTGTGCAGGAGCTGGAACAGCCGCACAGCTCCTGCAGGAGACGCAGCGGTGGGACCCTTACCTGGTGTCCCACTGGTGCACTGGGGTGGCCGGGGACCACCTCCAGTCTGCCAGGGCTACTCGCTACCTGCTTCCTCTCGTCCCCCCCCCTCCTTCCAGCTGGAAAGCTCAGAGGGGACTCAACGACATAACTCGTCGGGACATGGGGTTCAGCTCACTCCCACTCGGGAGAGGCTCCAGCCAGCCCAGGAGCAGGTATTATTTTAGGCAGGAGGGCAGACACAAAGCTCTTACCCTGAGCTTGGTGTGGCCATGAGGTTTGAGGCAGCATGTCCCAACAAGCTGCCAGCCATCAGCAAGCCTCCCCACCTCTTCTCCCCTATATTTTGCAGCTCCTCTGGTCTCCAGCTGGTGCCAGCCCAGGGATCATCCAGGACTGTTTAGCCAGAAGATACTTCAGGTGTGCAGAGAAAAGACCAATCCCACTGAGCAGTTCCCAGGTCAGGGAGCCCCACGGCTGCCCCATGTCTCCTCCTGCCCCTGCTGCTCTCC
The DNA here is from genome assembly GCA_013398815.1 of Ibidorhyncha struthersii. NCBI lineage: Eukaryota > Metazoa > Chordata > Aves > Charadriiformes > Charadriidae > Ibidorhyncha > Ibidorhyncha struthersii. Next base: position 88,953 of record VZSZ01009025.1, read on the forward strand.
TCTGAGGGCTTGGCGCTGCTTGTGGGCCCTTCTGGGGAGTAAGAGGTGCAGGGAAGGCCCCTTCCCAGCCCCGGTCCCTTCTCAGCCCCAGTCCCTGCCCAGTCCCTCCTGCAGATGCCACAGCAAAGCCTGGACCCGATCTTGGGAATCAGCTGTGACCTTGGGAAGTGCCTCATCCAGAGGGACAGGCTGCAGACAGGGAAGAGGAGAGAAAGAAAGACCTTGGGCTGCTGCAGTGGGAGCTTTCTGGAGCAAGGCTGAGAGTGTGCGCATCCTTCCCAGCTGCCTCGGGGTGCCTGACGCCCAATGGGGGACATACGCAGCACGGCTTTGCCAGAAGGGACAAAAGCGCCCGGCTGACTCCTCCAAAGACAGAAGAGAGCAGATGGTGCTGAAATCTGCTCAAGAGGAGAGGAAGGAATAGCCCCAAGGCTCTGCGCTCCCTGTACCCCAAGAGGCACATTTGTCCCCATCCAAGCGTGTCGGCCAGCCCCTCCTCTGACTTACTGAGGGGCAGGGAAAGGAATGGCGACCGTGGGCTCGCTGGGCTGCTGCATGTCCCTTGCCCTTGCTCTCTTTTGTGGGGACTTTCCTGAGAGTCTCTGGGAGGGGAAGAGCATGTTATACATAGGTAGCACCTGCATTTGACTCGTTACTGCCTTGATAACTGGGTCTTGCACAACTAGGGTTCGACCCTGCTCCCTAGCAGAAACCACTTGGACTCTCTTTCTGCCTCCTGATGTTCTGCTTGGACCTCTTTGCCTGGCTGGCATAAGCAGTAAGCTTTCCAGAGGACGGACCAGCCAGGCAGGAGCATTTGCAGAGCACGGTTAGCCCCAGAAGGTTCTGATTTTTCACGGAGTTTACTGTAACACTATTGATGTTGAAGGAAATAACTGTGGGAGCTTCTGAGCTGCACCAGGGCCTTTGTAAAGAAAGTCCATGTCACCTGCAGTTCTGCTCACACACACCAGGATCCTTTTCAGGGCAGCGCTGAATATAACTCGGGCTCTGGAGGGCACAGAGCAAGGCTTCCACAGCTGAAAGGCAAACTGGTAACTCAGTGGTGAGAAGGCACAGCGTGCCCCTCACCCTCCATCACCCGGGGCCCCATCCTTTTCCCCGTCGTTGGTCTGGCTGGGTCTGCGCAGTGTTTTCCAGACGCAGCAGCCATGACCTGCTTCTGCCTCTGTTGACATGGTTCCCCATCACCATGATAGCTTGTATCGAAAATATATTTCTCCTCCAGTGAGGCAGGGAAACGCTGTCGCTCCCTGCATGTCACGGAGGTGCCAAGCTCCAGCTGGGGAGGCTTACTGGGGTGGCCTGGAGGACAGCCGCACAGCGGAGATTTGCAGCTCAGCCTGTGGACTCCCAAGCTCATACCCCAGCCGCTGCACCAGCCTTCCTCTCCTCCTGCAGGCTCAGAGCCAGCAGGGACGCTGCCGGCGCCAGCTGCTCTAATTGAGCTTTGTAGAATAAACTTGTGGAATTAGCCTGTTGGCTGCTGGGATAAAATCCAGCGCTGAGTGCAGATCAAAGGAGGCGATCTTGCTGACAGTTTGCGGGGAGACAGCCGGACCCAGGCTCCTTCTACAGCTCTGGAAAGCACAGTGTTCAGCAGCCGAGAACGAGGACAGAACGTGATACAGGCTGCCTCTTCAATGATACATGTGGCCCAGGCCCTAATGGTCAAAGCTACAGAAGCTCTGGGAGAGATCTGACACTGGTGATAAAAATGGTCAAAGCCAGGCAAGAGACGGCACTAATTCAGAGAAAGACAATTTTTGCAAGCACCATAAATTTGTGGCTTTTCCTGGTAGCACAGAAGGAGCAGACAACGCAAAGCCAGGCTCTGAGCCCAGCCTACAGAAGCAACATGATTTAGGAAGGGGAAGCCTGCCCTTGCCGGGTTTCAGTCTGTCCTTGAGGGTGAGACAGTTCAGCCCAGCAGCCACAGGGAGAGCTTGGCATGGCAGGAGGAGGAAGACGGAGAAAGCCTCACAGTGAAAGCACTACCTGCTACCGAGAATAATAAACTCAGCACATTTCCTGAGTGGACCTTACTGTACAGACACGGCTGGTCTGAACACACGCAGCAAATCTGCCAGGTGCCACCTGCTCCCAGACCCGCTAGATCGCACCAGCAGCAAATTAAAAATCAGATTCACAGCACGTGCACCATAAAGTTGCTTTATGGCTGTTTTTCCAGAGTTCCTGAAAATCCGATGAAGCATTTCCCCAAAAAAGCTGGCGAGCAACTGCCACGTGAGGAGGGCAGGTTTATAGTTCAGCCTCCAGGGTACCCGGGAGGGGGATGAAGGCACTGGAAAGGAGGCCACGCGTCGCAGCGAAGCATCTGGCCTGGGAGAACAGCAGACCGAGATGGCAGATAAAAGTGCAACGGGAAAGATGGAATGCGAAGAGGAAGGCCAGGGAAGGACACAGGGCTTCCCAGCCTGTGAACACCAGCCTGCGGCAGGAGCCAGTTCATATACAGCCAAGGTTGGTTGCAACGAGAGCCCAGGAGCCAGCAGTGAGTTTTGCTGCTTTAAAGTCATCGATGATGACTTCGGAGGAAGAGCCTGACTGAAGAGGTGTGTAAACATCAGGCTTCTCTGCAGGGGGAAGGAATTAAGGCTGAAAACTATTTCCCTTGGTTTCTGGGTTTGTCAAGAAGCACAGGGCAGTGGAGACTAAGCATATGGCACAGGCATACGGTGTGTTTGTTGTTTAGTGAGGAAAAAGAACCCAACTGGCTATTTTTGATTCATTTGTTATAAGAATGAGAAAAGGAACTACTGGAAAATAGTGTTTTAATGTGAACATTAGTCTTCCAATTCTCAGCTGCCTCTTTGAGTGGAAGTACAGTCACGCAAGCTGGAAAGCAACCCCTGCCTTAAGGTTTTCCAAGGCATCTTCAGTCAAAGCAGAGGTGATCTGTTTTCTAGGAAAGGACCCTGATGAGTGGGGAGCTTGGACTTGCTTCCCTTCATTTAAACCTAGCAAACACCTGGTGACACTGCCTGAGCTGCATATTTTCCACACTCAACACAGAGCCAGTGACAGCTCTCCAACGAGCCCCGAACTGCAGTGGAGGCTGACGGCAGTGAAGGTTTTGGACTGGAACAGCCACAGTGATGAAACGAGCCCCTTTTTTACGATCCGCTAACATCAGCACGGAGCCCAAAAACAGAGAAGTGGGAGACAAGAACGGATAACCAGATGGGAGCAATTTATCCTGGCTGTTCTCATGAGCATCTTCCAGAGAAGAGTGATTAGCCTTATTAACTGATTAAGTGATTAATTAACTGATGAACTGAAATTATGGATCAAGGCTCAAATGATTGCAAGCAAGTGTATTTTGAGTACTTTTCCGGGAAACGATGTACCTCACGTGCCCTTAACGAAAGCTAGAGGCCGGGCGGCGAACCGTTTGCAGCAGCGGTGTGTGGGGTCAGCACGACAAGAGGAGAGGTGCAGGCAGCTGCGGGGCCCCGGCCACAGCACGGCAGCCTGTGGGAGATGCAGTGTGTGGTGGAAAGCAAAACAGACCCGCTCCCCCCTTCTCTCCTAGGAAATTTGGCCTAAAACGTGGCAGCAAATCTCACCCTCTTCAAGACTGGATTTTTTTTCTTAGAACCTTTCTTCCCCTTTATGAGAAACTGGAAGTTTACGTCTGTGGCCAGAGGAGCATTTACCCTGCACTGGGCACTCCCTATGCATGCTCTCTCCTCCGACCCACGCCTATACCCAACTCTGTCCTCAGAAAAGGTAGTTTGATGGGCTAAGCTAGCCCAAACTGCACACAATCTGTCATCTCTGGGAGACAGCTGCAGTGTTACATTCTCTTTCAAGCACCTCACACAGGCACAGGTGCACAGAGGAAGCTGTGGAAAAGAAGGGCTTTCAGTTTATCAGTCTATTTTGTCATTGCTTCTCTTCATTCATTCCTTAGCCCCGTTTTCTCTTCAGAACTCCTTGCTCTTTTTATCACCATCTCCTAAGCGGTCGGTTCCTCTGAGCCCTTTCAGCCCATCGCCCCAGCTGGGGAGGGCGAGGGATGGGCGCTGCGGGGGTTATCTGGAGCTGAGATCACACCGAGCCACCGCCAGCGACCGGTGAGGCAGTTCCAGCACTAATGATGTTTGTCTCCAAAAAAGCTGTTTAGGTGAGACAGTTACAAATTGTATTTTATAAACTGTATTCCTATAAGTGGATTTTTTCGCTAGCGGGGAAAAGTGCTTTAATAATCCCACTTCTGATTAATGGCAGGGTGTCTTGGCAAAGCAGAGACTGCTGCGGCTTCAGTTCTTTCTCAAGTGGTAAATAAAGGAGAAAATGCACACCTCTCTGCCTGGAAAATATTGATCTAGACTCTTCTTAGGTAGAAGACACCCAGTAAAATTCTCTGAAGAGTTAGTTTTTAGCCTGCGAGCTGAAAAGATCTGTAAACTGAATCCTGCTCTTTTTAGGGGTAGAGAAAATTTCAATCACTCTGGCATGTGAACATCTGAGATTTAATGATTTATTGCCCCCACTCCCTGAGAAGAAATACTATTCCAATTACAGAGACAGGGATCTCAGGCACATGCTGTATTAAATGACTGGTTCGTGGTCTGCTAGAGAGGTCGTGGGGCTGAATCCTAACTTCCAGCCCTAGGTCTCCCCTCCAGCATGTCAACGAAAGCCATCAGGGACAATGCAAAACCTTGAACACCACATTGTGAACACAGCAAGGGCACCTGCAATTCCCACTCTTCACACATCTTTACCTCACAAAGTCAAGTGTTTTGTGACAGCCTCTAAAACACAAAGTTGGTTGAATGATTGTACAACTACAACTTGAGAATTCCCCGCTTTTCAATAAAACCATATGGTTTACATTACCAATGGAATACATTTTTATTTCAAGAGGCTGCATGTGTGAGAAAATTAGGAGGCACAGGATTAAGTCACGTTTCCTCTCCTGACACGTGGCTTTACAGGGCTTGTAGGAGTTGTCCAGAGCCCTGGCTCTTCTCTATTAAAGTCATAAATCTCTAACTTGTATCTCCATTTTCATCTGTGAAAACAGGAATTTACCCACCATACTTTACAGTAACTCCACCTCATGTCTATAAAACAACCTGGCACAACCAGACAGGTGACTGCACGCTGGCTGTTCAAGTCTTCATTTGACTAAGCTGAGGATCGGTGTTCTTCCAATCCATGATTTTAGGCCAGGTAATTTGAATTCAAGTTCTTACAAAGAAAAAAATCAAATATTCTTGAGATTGGGCAGTCCCTTGTGTGGCTGTGAAGCCCAAGTTATCTTTGTAAGAGCAGAGGATAAGCAGGAGGAGGAAGTTTGTTAGGCAACCTATCCCATCCCGCTGCTATCAGGCGAGTCAATTCCAACAAAACCGTTCCCAACGGGCATTTGCCTACCATAGGCTTAAGTACCTCTGCTATGAGAAGTACCACATTTCTAGGAAGTTTAATCATCATTACTGCTGGAGAAGATGTTTCTGACACCTCACCGTTGTTTGTTTGAGCTGCCGTACTGTCAGCAGACGTAGAAAACAATGTTTTCTTCCTCTTTGTGACAGCCGGGTACAAACCGAACGGTTTTGTCATGTGTCACCCCCGGCTTTTCTATTTAAAAGCTGATCCCAAGCTTTTTAATCAATAGGGCAAATTGACTATCATTAATGTCACTCTCTTCCCACTCCTACACACTTTTGTTGTTAAGCAGTAATTAAGAGGGAGCAAGATGTCGGCAAATAACACCGTCACGACAGAAGGGACAGCAAGGCGGGGGAGGCGACAGACCACCTCAGCCCGGGCAGAGGCCACAGGTGACGCCGCACCATGGCGGGCCCCCGCCGCCCTCCCCGCCGGGCCGCCACCCCGCGGCCCCGCAGCACCGGCCACACGCTGCTCCGTCGCCCTCGGCCACGACAAGAAACTCCGGCTGCCAGGGATGCTGCGGCCAGAGGACGAGGCACAGACTCCCCGTCCCCTCCCCGCCACCGCCGCCCAGTGGCCGGGGCACTGGCGGACCGTGTCATAGGGGGCGCGCGCGTACACCCGCCGCGCGCCGCGGCCTTTCTAGCCTGGCCCTGCTGCAGCTCTATAGCCGGGACGTACTGCGTAGGCTGGGAAGAGGGGCGCTTTACGGCAGCCGCGCTCCGTTCCTCTGCGTCTTTTTTTTAATTTTACGACAGCGGCGTTTTTAATTTTACGACAGCGCTGACGCGGAAAGGGTGGGCCGGGGCTGCGCGCGGCCTGTTTCCTCATCCCCTGCCGCCACGCCACCGCATCCGCCGCCATCGGGACCGCGACGGGGTCGCGCAGGTGAGGGGGGTGTCGGGGCCGCCCCGGAGCCGGCCCCCTGTCCTACCGGCACCCGCCCGCGGCCACCGGGACCCCCGGCCCCGCCCCCGCCCCGGTGTTGCCACCGGTTCCGGTGGGGGCCGGGTCCCCGCCCCTCCCAGCGGCGACCGGGACACCCCCCCCTCCTCCCCGCGCACCCT
>VZSZ01009026.1:0-20538 GCA_013398815.1 Ibidorhyncha struthersii
ACAACTACCTGAAAGGAGGTTGTAGCAAGGTGGGGGTCAGTATCTTCTCCAACTAACAAGCAATAGGACAAGAGGAAAGTTACAGCAGGGGAGGTTTAGATTGGGTATTAGGAAATATTTCTTCACCGGAAGGGTTATCAAACATTGGAAGAGGCTGCCCAGGGAAGTGGTCGAGTCGGTCCTTGGAGGTATTTAAAAGACGGGTAGATGTGGTGCTGAGGGACATGGTTTAGTGGTGGTTTTGGCAGTGTTAGGTTGATGGTTGGACTTGATGACCTTAAAGTTCCCTTCCAACCTAGATGATTCTATGATTGTAAATCTAGATTTGTATGTGAGACTAAGAAGGCTCACTGCCTGCTGTCTATAAAGGAGAAGAAGTTTCTGTTCTTGCAATGCTGTGTTTTTCTTGTGGGGCAGAAGGCATGTTCTAAAATTGAACCTAGGAGTAACAGGAACTCAGAGCCTGAGAAGACAGTTGGAGCTGTAGCCGTAGGAATTTCAGGGAATGGTTAGGCTTCATGAATGTGGGAAGGATTTGGGGGTAGTGGAAATCAGACCAAAAGAAGATGGGAAGTCTGGAAGTTATGGTGTTCAAAGGGGAAGACATATGGAAGGATAAGATCACCAAGAGAAGGAATGAACAGTGACAATTGGTAATGTAATTTGTAGGCTAGCTGGAGCACATGTATTTTGAACAAGAAACAGGCACATGTATTTTGAACAAGAAACAGTGGTAGCATGCACAGATACATTGAGGCTAGGATGAAATGATGAAAGAATGGCACATTCTTTCATGGCATCATGGCACAGAGTGTTTTCTCTTACCAGGCTCTTCACTGTCAGGGAGTACTAACAAGGAGATTTTTTTTTATTTTCCTCACTAGCAAGGTAGCAAGGATGATGTGCCCACTGTCCTTTCTCTGCGAAAAAATTGGACCCCTTGAAATTTGTATTAAGGATCACTTTCAAATAGAACCTCTCTAGCAACTGGCTGCAAGGAGGCTGCTTAACAGACTTTTTTTTCCCCACCATTTGAAGGTCCTTTATCAGAAAGTTATGAGATTATTGTTATATTAATCCAGTAGTCGATTTCTGAAAATTAATTTCACTGATTTGCAAGACTAGCCATTCAAAACTATAGAAGGTTCAATTCACAGGATCAGTCTAATTTTTTTTCCCTGCAGTTTCAATATACGTGACGTCTGAGTCTGACTTGGAATGAACTTTGAACTTTTCCAGAGTGTGGTTTGGGTTTTTGGGTTGGGTTTTTTTTGTTTGTTTGGGGTTGGTTTTGGTGGGTTTTTTTCTGTCAAAGCCCTTGGGATTGATCTCTTAAAATAAGCTAAACAATCTCTGTAATGTTTTTAACCAGACTTTCCATATATGTGCCATCCAATAAAATCCCAAATGCCAAACATTGCAACAGTCAGTCAAGTGCTTACTGTTGCACACAACTTTGTCTCTTCTAGCTGAGAACTTAGAGGTTTACTTACTAAATTTATTGAATTAAATGTAGTTGTATTTTGTGCTCTGAACTTTACTGTTCATCTGAGCAGCAGTATTCAACATGGCAACCTGTAAAGCAGAAGTGTTACTGTACTGCTGTATTTTTGATTGATGGTATTTGCAGTAGGAAATGTCTAGAATCTCTGACAACTGTCAAAAAAAACAGTTTGCCCCGTCTTGATCTTATGATCAGAAATAAATCAGTTTTGCTATCTCTTTTTAGTCAGGAAAGATTACTATGGTCCAGTCATGGGGCTGATGCCATTGCTACCTTGGAAATCACTACAGTGATAGTTTTCAACCGTGATGTGGCACCTTGAGGTTGGTGTCCCTGTGCAAGCCCTCAGGCTGGAGCCTGGGAACATCTGCCTTGCCTCTTTCTCTCAAAATCCACCTCAGAAGGGAAAAAAAATGGTTAAATCTTGAAAATTACTGCTGTACCCAAAAACGGTTTATGGCCTAGTTTCAGTTTACAGTGTGATACAATTTGAATCACAAATATTGTGTCTTGATGATAAATGTTAAGCGATCTGTTTTCAAGGTGTCCTACAGGTTGCCTGTTACTTTAACCCATAGTCCTCAGCTGCTGTTTTAGGGTAAGCTTGTCTTCACAAATTTTGTCTGTATATTTATTTGTCCATTTCCAGTTTGTCATTGATTTATACTGACAGTGCAACGGGAATAAATGTCCCTCATTGCCAAGTGCTTCTTGTTTGCTTGGACCCCAACCAATTGTAAGAGAAAACAACCCAGCAAAATCACAATCCTCCCTTTTCATCCTTTCCCAAATGATGTACAGATTGTCCCTCTAACTTCTTTTGGAATGAGCTGCACCTTCTTGGCCTTTTACCAATACACGCAAGGGAAAACTTTCTACAGAGCGCAAAATATGTCAGCTGCCTCTTGAAACCAAGTACTCGTTTTTCTTCCCTGAAAGAGAAAGTGGAAATAATAACAGGAGACACGACCCAACACCTTCAGTAATATTTCTGCAAAATACTTGTGCCCAATTCCCTGAATTACTAACTACTTCCTCTGCAGGCTTCAGTGAGAAATTCAGGACAGGATCTAACTCATGTTTAGATGTCCTAGCTTCTGCAGTTATCAAGGGTCCCTCCACAGACAGTGGGGATAGATAAACGTGTCCAGAGGGTGAACCTTTTTAAAAGGCCCCAATTCTAGAGGCCCCAATTCCCATCTACAAGCAGGGAAAAAGCACTTTACTACATGGGAAATGTATTCTGAGGATAAATGCATTGAAGAATGTAAGGCATTTGCACTTTGACACTACAGCTGTGTCAGTGCTGGAGACAGACCATGTTACAGAGGCTTCGAAACAAAAATGGTCAGAAAACTTACTGTGTCAGGGTAACTGTGTGATAGGAAATGGAGTTTGACTTGGCCTGTGCTTCTGAAATTTCCTTAGGCATTTGTGATTATTGAAGACACAGAGGCTGGGAGGACAGTAATTACTTCCTTCAGATAGAGAAGAACTGAGAGCATATTTGTGCCCAGAGATGACCAGAGCTCTGTAAGGGAGATGAATTCTAGCAGAACACTAAAAGGGAAAATGAATGATGGTGCCAACTGATAATAGGCCCTAATGAGGGTTTACAGCAATAAGTAAGCGGAGTAGAAAGCAAGCATTACAGTAGGGCAAACAACAACTCTTCACTACAAAGACAAGTACATCCCCATGTAACAGCCTGACTCTCAGAGGAATCTGGAGGGAACGTAGTCTTTGAAGATTGCCTCAGAAATAAGTGCTCAAAGCTCACAGGCTGACTTAATCAAAGCAACTCACCCATTAACACCTCCCCCACACCCCAAGTGCTTTGTACCTCACAGCATCTCTCCTCTCTGAACACTGAAGAGAAGGCTTTTCTCTATAATTTTGTTAGTGATGACTGACCAAACCTACCATCAGAAAGCGATTTATGCCTCACTTTTATGCTATTGCAGGCCTTTTTTGGTGGGTTGTGGGTTTTGTTTTGTTTGTTTGTTTTTCTCCAAGCTAAGGACAGGATCTGTGTTATGGACTCTTGTGTTCCTTTCCATTGCCCATTCTGCTTTCTAAATCTTGATCCAGGGCTTCTCCTCACCATGTAGGGTGTTCAAAGACCTGCCTGGTCATGGAGGATGGAAACGTCTTCTGCACTAGCAGAGTAATGGGGCTTTGAATAGCAGCATCCTACAGTGAAACCCTATACTTCTCCTAGAGCTCAGATGTTGATGAAATATAACTGGCCAGAGCAAATTGCTGTTAGTGGTGATGTGGGGTGTGAGTGTGATAGGACATACCTCCTGGGCTACCTAACCCTTGGGAAAGAGCAAGGGTGAACTGAATCACCTGAGCTGGTAGAGCCAAATCCAAAGATGATGTTTGCTAAGGTTCAACAGCACCCCACCTCCTGAGGCCTTCTGCTTCGCCAGGGGATATCACTGTATTCACCGTTCCCTCACAGTAGCTGTCAGAGATGCTGTAGGACCACTGTGCGGAATAGCTTCTGGTAAGGAAAAATAGGGAGATAATCAACAAGTGCTAACTTGGAAAGACAAGGCCCTCGTTTAAATGACCTTGAGGTGCCTTGATCACAAGGCAGAGTCTGGCAGAGATGCACTTATGCTACTCCCAGTCTCTGCCCAGACTGTAATCAGAGGTCACGCCACAAACCCTGTTGACCTGGGAGCTCTGCTGGCATTTATCACACCAGCAAACAGTACACTTGCCAGGTCAATGAATTAAGTAGCTCTGGGGTGAAGTTGCAACACACAAGGCTCATTAACTTATTGTGAAATAAGTAGAGTATTATGGAACAACACGGATTATCAGAAAAGGATACACAGGACTAACATCCCCTTTGTCCCTACAGGCAAGACTATCAGGTCACGGCATAACTTTAGCAAGCCTTGCCGATTCTAACATTTATAGGTACATAACTGCTCTAAATGCCTTGTTGTTCAGCTATTTTTGAGCCCCTTGAGCCCTATCTGTAGGGACAATTTTTGGTGCTTATGAAATAGAGTAAGGAAAAGTATGAGTACTGTGATGGTTACAGCAGCACTTCATTTCTGTTCTTCCAAGCTGCATTTCACATTCAATCCACATTTCTTGGATTCTGCCTTTGAAGCAGAAGAGGGGAGCCTTATCTTTCTCAAGGATAAGGGTTTGGCTTTAAAAAATGAAAACTCTACATCAATAGATGGATGTCAGCTGTTCTGCACTCTCAGCTGCCTATAAATGGCCAGGACACTGACAAATAAATAGCTAGCATGCAGAAAAAAGGGGAAGCATTTCCCTTAATAGCTCAAGGCATTACAAAATGTGTTGTTAGGCTAGATTATGGGAACTTGGAGGAATTTTTTTTTGACATTATAAGGAAATACAAGAGGCAGTTTAGGGATGGGGAGAAGAACAGCTGGATACTTGAAAAGGAAGTTGAAACGCAGTAAGAGACGCATCAGCACAGCAAAGGAAACTTCCAAATCTAATGTCCAGACGGACTTCCATCATATCTGCAGATAGCTAAGTATCTGGGGGAGGGAAGAAGAGGTAGTAACCATGAACTGGGCTGGCAGCATTCAAAGGCAGAAGGAACAAAAGCCTGATCTGGAGAAGATAAATGAGAGCTTAATATTAAAAATGGAAAGAAAAATAATGATTGTACCAAATTTGTACTTTGGAGTGTAGGGATGCAACGCTTACAGGGTAAAGGATGAGTGGCTCATGTCTGAATGCTGCAGAGAGTCTAGGAAATATGGAGGAAAAGTTATCATCCTTATTGAGAGGCAAATTGACCCTCTTCTCTTTGAGCAACATGAAGATGATCCAGGTTATTACAGCAGGAGAATGGACTAAGTGATTCAGTGCATCTACTCTACTGGTATTGGTAAGAATCAAGTCATTCTCATCTGCTGTAATCAAATGTAATTAGGTAAAAAATGAGCAAGTGAGTCTACTTCAGGTTTAGCTTGCCTGCATTGGATTTTGATTTAGACTTAGTTCTGCAGTATTATCAGCTTCACTCTCCTTGAAAGAGGCCATTTCAGTTTGTGACCCAGGATGCTCTGCAGCTGTTTATCATTCCACTTTTAGCAAAAACACGAGGTCTATGAATAAAACAGCAGGAGAAAACAAGCAGCAAAACTGTAACTAATAGCATTCATTAGCTCATTCTGCTATTAATGAAAGCACAGTTTAACATCAATATTTGTTTTTTGTTTAGTTTAATGACAAATGTTCCCATTAGACTCAACTTTTACTTTTGAAACAATAATCGTGGTCTTTATTTTGCTGGAAAAAGGAGTGTGATGATTACCACCCAATGGGGACAGATGGGTATTAGACTGTACTATATACAATATTGTGTATATTTGTAAACTTAGCTCTTCTGTTTGAATAATTCATGACCAAACTGGCTTGGAGACTCAATAGATATTACGCAAATAAGACTGGCACAAAAGTTTTTGTTTCCTTTCCCTCTAGTCCCATTGCCCTGGGATTTCAGAGCTCAACGCAGTTCTTAGCCTTGCTTTGATTATGAGACACTGAGTCCATTCTTGGAGCTGGTGTTCTCAGACCAGATCCAGTGGGCTGTGGAAAGGGAGCTCAAAAGCTGGCAAGCAAGGACCCCTGTAATTATGTATCTCATTAAGCAAATGTCTCAGTTCTCAGTGTAAGACCTTCATTCTGTTTGAATTCAGGTACTGCATTTCTTGCTGCAGCTGCTGTGGATAGCAAAGCTCTCGTGAGCATGTGAATGGTCAGACCCTGTGGCGTGGCCCTTATTTGAGCCTGGCAGATAAAAAGCAGTGAATATTTTAAACAGCAGAGTTCAGAGCAATATCCATCTCCAAGCATTAAAAATTCACAGATTTTATTTTAATGATCTAAATGAACAAATCCGTTCAGAATAGCATTAAAGCTTTGTTTCTGACAAATATCTTCACTGTCTCCTTTCCTCTAATGTACTTATTCAAATAGATCTTTCAACCATATACCTATAAAAAACTTGCAAGAAAATAAATAAATCATGAAAACAGAGAAAGGAAGATAGTTCCCCCCCACCATGCAACAGGGGAGGAGTTAACTGACTTTGGATAACAGAAAAGCCCAGGAGTTTAAGGTACTGCAATCATCGGTGCAGAGACAAATAATCAAATCACTGACCAGATAAGAGTCTCTTTCTCCAGCAAATCTTTGAAATTTATAGTTTAATTACAAGAGTGGGCTGGAAATGATCATAAGGAGCCTCAGCCTCTCTGAGCATATTAAGCTGAACTGAAGCTGTGCAGCTGAAAGTGGGGAAGGAGAGAGGTGGGATCTGAGAAGGCTGGCAAAGGTCTGGAAAGAATATTAATATACGAAAATGTTAATGTTTTCCTTTTACATGGAACAGATTCCAGAAAGGGAAGCTCGATGTAGGATGCAGCAGCTGAAAGGGGCAATTGAGACAATGAGGACAGCTGCTCTGGTATTTTTAATTCCAACTGTGTACTTCTGAACTGTGATGTCCANCAAGAGTGGGCTGGAAATGATCATAAGGAGCCTCAGCCTCTCTGAGCATATTAAGCTGAACTGAAGCTGTGCAGCTGAAAGTGGGGAAGGAGAGAGGTGGGATCTGAGAAGGCTGGCAAAGGTCTGGAAAGAATATTAATATACGAAAATGTTAATGTTTTCCTTTTACATGGAACAGATTCCAGAAAGGGAAGCTCGATGTAGGATGCAGCAGCTGAAAGGGGCAATTGAGACAATGAGGACAGCTGCTCTGGTATTTTTAATTCCAACTGTGTACTTCTGAACTGTGATGTCCAAAAGATGTGTCTGGGTGGGGGGCAGGGGGTTGTGGTTGGACATCACCAGCTGGGAGGAAAACTCTCAGAAGTTTACACAAAGCACCATTTAAAAACTGAGTGCATTGGCTCAAAGCAAGCTTTTGGTTGGGTTACATAGACAGAAAACTGGTAGATGTTTGGATAGAGTATAATAAAAAAACCCTTGTTTTCCCCCTACTGAGTTTTAAATTATGGAAATTAATTAGAGACAGCTCAAGGAGGCAGATGACCATGGCTACATCTGTACTACTAAATGAAACAGAACCACTCACAGATGGGCAATGCCCACACTACATAGCTTTTGGCCACGGGTTTCCTCTGGGCCCCCATCCAGCACTTGTATAGCATAATGATTATTTCAGTGCGGTAGCTAAAATTGTGTGAAGGCTCAGGTTTCAGTCTGCCAGACCAGTGTTTTCACAGCGTGAAACTGAGGGCATGCATTGCATACCCCTGGCGTGTACCACGTTGTGTACCTGGGGATTCAGAGGCTGCTGGAACAGCACTGGAAGACTGCGTAAGAGCAAGGAGCCAGCTCTGATGCTTCAGGTATCTCCATACTGTCTACTGGAAGCAGTGCCCAGCCAGTGTTATCCTACTGGCATTATTTAGGACTTGCTGACTCGGGTCAAAATTATGCCAAAGAGCATGTAAAACAATGGGGGTGATTTAGGGCCCAGTGAGCAAGTTCATTGCCTGGTTGTGTTTTATTTAGCGTTATGGTGAAAATATTTTCATTAAAATAGAAAGATGTGATTTAGTGCAAGGTGAAAAAGGGAGTGCAGAAGTGATGACTGGGTGCAGCTTAGCCAGTGATGCTTAGGGAATTGGGGTACATACATGCACGTACTCATCTTAGGACCTCCCAATGCACTGCCTGTCCTGCTCCTCGTGTGGCATGACTTCTCTTCTTCCCCAGTAGCCGTGGCCTCTCTTCCCCCCGCAACCCCCACCACTGTAGTGACCATGGCTCCCTCTAAAGGAGGGACTATGGGCAGAGAGATGTATCAGACAAGGGACTTTGTATAGAGATAGGCAGTAGTAATAAGACAAAAAAACCCAATTCACTGAACAATCTGTTTCACACACTGAAATGTGTGATCTGGACTGTGTAGGCTCTGAGGAGCCCCAGCATAAGCCAAAGCGGGGTTGAATTGCTGGAAGCCTCCCAGAAACCAGGCACTTTCCTCACAGTAGGTTTAGCAGATGGACCACACCAGGGCTGATGCTTTGTGACTGGGATTTCAGATTTTGTGACTCCAGGGAAGCCAGGTCCAATGTAAGAGAGCCGAGCACCTGTGTTTGCACCTGGCAGCCGAAGCTGCAGGCGTGGGACCTCGGGTAGCAAAACTAAGGTGACAACTGGTCTTCATGTGGGCAGTTTTTGAATGACATTCTCAGAAATTCAGTTCACTGGAAATTTCAAAATGTTCAGGTTTTGATGCAAATCAAAACAAAGCAAAGAAAAAGGAGTAAAAATAAAAGTATTTCCACTGAACTGGAAAGTCTCTCCTTTTTGGTCAGCTCAGCAGAAGGATTACTGGAAAAAACGAAGTACAAAGCACAATCAGGGGAATCTCCGTTCCTACTAGAATTGACTGTCATATCAGCCTCCTCCCTGAGAGGGAGGACTGAGAGGGAACTAAAGCAGCTTGATAAAAGCAAAGTCAAAGCCAAGAGGCAATAAAGTAACTATCAATATACCTGGGGAAGAGGTGAGTAATTTCAGGTAAAAGACAATTTTGACACACAAAGAAATGGATTTTTGCAGGCCGTGAATATATTTAAGGATGAAATGAGATGAATACCCATAACTGTTAGAGAAGCTGAGTTCTGATGCCCCAAACTCAATGCTGTGTTGCTTAAGATGGGGTTTAAGAGAGTTCAAGATGTTCAGATGACACAATAGCTGGAAACAGTGAACCAGAACCCTGCATATAAGCTGCAGGGGATGTGTTGAAGAACATCATCCTTCCCTCTCTGCCCAAGTGAGTAAGCAGTTGGGAGTCAATGGTGTGTACCTGTATCTCATGACAGCTAGCTGTCAGGATGCATGTAGGCTCTATGCTGGATCCTACGGGCTGGGGATGTCTCTGTGTTTCACTTTTTAGTGGTTATTCAAAACTTTCTGCCCATGTCTGGTTTTGCTGTCTGTGTCAGCTTGATTAAAATTGGCAGATGTGGGGAAAAATAAATGAGTCAGTCCCAACATATGTGTAGATTTACAGCCACAACAATATTTTGTTGGAACCACTGAAATATTACATACCAAAGCCAGTAATCTTACTGTCGTAATCCTCGTTCCGTCTGCCGCAGCCCATCCTACCCAGCTGTACATTTCTCTGAATTTCTCCACTGCAGATAAACGGATGAGGCTTGGAGGTCCCAGCCCTTTAGGCAGCTACGAAATCTCAGCATTGAGCTTCCACTTCTGCAGGGTGTCAGAAACAGTGTCTGTGCTGCACGAGTAACAGAAGTTATACTTTCTTACATGACATGTTTCCAGAATTACAAACTTCTCTTACATTTCCCTACCCTTGGGAAAGTTAATGGCTTGTTTCATATTTTAATTTCAACTTCAGGAACCCAACAGGAGTACTCCAGAGCCTCGCCTGCACAGAGGTTTTGGCCAGGCATGGATTGATCTGGCAGTGAGGGCAGAGACAAGCAGACCTTTAACCCTGTGCCCCTCATGTGCAACGGAGACACGTCCCCAGCTGCTGGGCTCCTTGTGTCAGGGCTATGTCTGCCCCAGGGGTAACAGCTGGAAACTATTACTTCAAAGTTATAAAAGTAAAAGGTTGAATTTATAAAAATAGGAAACAGCAGTTTTGTGACAGTTTCTTACTAGAAGTGTACATAAACATGTTGTGTAGTGAGTGTACAATGTAGCCCCCACGAAGTCATGAGCACGACCCCTAGGGTGAAAGTTCACGGTGTTCTTGCTAAACAGCTTGTGTGCAAGTAGCACAAGCCTCAACATTACAGGGCCCTCCTCTTGGCTGTGTCAAATATTTTATGGGATTATTTCTGTACAAGCTATTTCTAGATGCAGCCCGTGTCAGAGGTTTCGGCTGGCTGGATATCTAAGCATCTGTTTACAAGTGTCAGGATGGATGGAATGTTATCAAGTACAGTCAAAGGGAACTCGAAAGGACACATCTGCTGGTGCTCCACTTTGGGGCTACAACTGTTGTGAGTAAAAATAAAATAAAATAAAATAAACCACACTAGGTAAATGTCACTGCCGTTGTGTGAAGCCATTTAAACATTGCATTTGCAAATGACTTCAGGGATGATATCTAAACTGCACTGGGCTCAAGTCAAGAGTGACAAATAGAAGCACAATTCAACTTAGAACTTTGGTAAAAGACTTCTTTTCTGTGTTTGGCTGTTTGATCTTTCTGTTCTTTCTCCTCACTTGGTCAGTAACATAAAAATCCTTTAAAAAAATAACTTCAAAGAAAAAGAACAGGGAAAAAGTTATATGCTTAGATTTAATTTTATGTACAACATGTCCCTCTGTATTAGTCTGTTTGTATGTGATCATTTCAAGTGCCTAAGGCAAATTTGAGCAAATTTAAATAAATAAATAAATAAATAAAGTGTAGGCTGGGGAGGATCGTGAGAAGTCAAGTTAAAAGTATGAGGAAATGCAGGAAAACAAGAGGAGTAAGGATACCTAAAACACGACCACTAAAATGACCTTCTTGGCAAAATATAGACTTATGAGTAAGATAATTCTCATAATAGGACTATCTAATAGTAAAGTCTCTGCACTGGTCCTGAACTCCAGACAGGGAAGTTGGACTCGTTGAAAGCCTTTGGGTGATGGTGAAAGAAGAGGAGGACACGACTGCTACTGTTGTTAGACCAAACCACCCAAACAGAGAATATCTGTTGCAGAAGCCTTTTTTATGAATAACATGACAAATCATTCAACGCGCAGGACCAGAGAATCACGAGGTAATTTAGCTGTCCAAAGAATGTCTAGGAAAGGAAAACATCAGGACAGAGATCAATTAGCAAGCTCTAAGTTGAAAAGCATTGGTCACCATTTCTGGTGCAGCAGAAAGACAGAAGAGAGGCTCTTCTGGATGTGGTTCTAGCCAGTGAAGTGTCGTTGTTTGAGAAGAGGACGATGAAAGGCAACTTGGAGACAGTGACTATGAAATTACAGTGTTTGCAATCCTAAGAAAGAAAATAGGGAAAAAGCAGAATATCATGGACTTGAAACAGGCAAACTTCCACCAACTCGAGTCAACAACAAAGTAAAAGGAAAATGCAATTAGGTTGTTGTGGCAGAAAACATAAGCTATTCCTATCAGAAGGGAAATGTAAACCAGAAGCTTTTAATTGATCTGAAGCTCACAGAGTTCCACCTGGAAAGTGGAAATGAGATCAAATACTAAAACATATAAAATAACAACACATGTACAAAATCCAGTCAGAGAACTAAGGCACAAAACCAACATACAGCTAGAAACCCCTTCAAAAAGTATGTGCATTAATAATACAGAAGAGCAAGGAAAATGTTGATTGTTTTTCCTGTCTATTTGGGGGAGCAGAGGGAAGGCGATGACATAACTGATGATCCCAAGATGGTCAGAGTATTTAAAAACTTTTTTGCATGTCAGCTGCAGGCACATGACTAGCATAATTAACATTCATGACAAAGGGTTAAGAACTCAATCTAAAACAAGGAAGAAATAGGACAGGAGAGCATTATGAAATATTCTCAAGTCAGCCAGACCAGATAGACGATGGCCTAGGATATTTTAAGAATGAAGTGAATTAGTCAGATTAGCTATTACTTGAGAATTTGTGAAAGATAGCTAAGAGACATAAGACTGGGAAAGGACAAAAATAAAAGCTGCCTTCTTAGAAAAAAGGGGAAAGAGCAGAGAAAGAAGAGCCTGGAAATAATAAATTAATTAATTTAACTTCAACTCACAGAAAAGGAAATATCTAGAATCAATCAAACTATTTGAAAACACTTGAAAGATAGCAGGAAAAGTAATAGCATAAAAACTAATTTGCTAATGCATGTCTTTTTAAACCCGTTTACTTTACTTTGATACTGTCATATCATAAAATTAGGGTTTGACAGGGACCTGTCTTTGTTATGACTTTATTCAACTTTTTATTAACAATCTGGACAGTCTTATTAAACTTGCAGATGAGACAAAGCTGGAAAGAAGTGCCAATACAAATGTTTGGGAAGACATAATTGAAATTCAGAATTATCTTGAGAAATTGCAGTAGTGGAATGAAAAATGGATGAAATGCAACAGGGATGATGTATTGCATTTAAGTGGGAATAATAAAATTTAAAAAATACTGGCCAGGGAATGACTTTTTAATAATTAATTTTCTAGAGAAATACCTGGAGATAATAGCTCACAACTTAAAGACGTATCAAGAATAACATTCTATTGCAAAAGCAAGACACAAGGAACAAGTTGTGATGTATAAATAGCAGTATAGCCCTCAAGCCTTCCACTCCTCGGGACTACCAGAACGCTGGGTAGAGGATTTGGTCCCTTTGGGCACAATACTTTAGAAAAGACATGGACCAACTGGAGAAAGACCAAAACAGTGCAAGTTATTAGAGGCAAAGAGAATGTGATCTATGACAAAAGATTTTAAAAATAGAGGCTGTTTGGCCTGAGACAGAGGAAAGACTGAAGAGTACACGGCAATTCCTTTCAATCACAGGAGAGAATAACATGGCCACCATTTGCACCACAGATAGAAGAATTCAGGAATTTAAAGTGTAGGAAGAAGAATAAGGGTTAGGCAATAAGGAAAACATTCTAATAACAAACTTGTGAATTTCTGATAAAAGTGGCTTTGGTAGGTAGAGGGTTCTTTACCACTGAGACTTGTTAAAAAAGCTAGTAAAGAAAATACTAAGAATCAGGTAAGGACAGTTAATCCTGCCCTGGGACACAGAATGAGCTAGGTAATTTGTAGGTCAGGAGTAGGCAATTTGTAGGTTTCAGCTGCATTTGGCTCCTCAGTAATTCAAATGTGGTTACCATGTCAAAATGATGACATATCAAACATGTCAAGCACATGATGAGCAGGTGGTCTATTCTGGTATGGGAGCTACTGCTCAGTCTGAGTCTCCACCTGTGAAAAGAAGTAGTCAACAGGTCCTGATTAGACTGAAGTCACCTATTTTCCTGGAATCCAGCTTTATATTCAGTTTGCCCCCCATCACATGGTGGAACTCTGGAGTCCTGTAAGAACATTGTTGTTCATAGGACTCCTGCTCTTTGGCATCGCCAAGCCATATGATACGTATCACAAGGCTTCCGTCCAAGGTATAGCATTGTTATGCAGCTCCATTAATCAGAAAGTCTGGACATTCCCCAAACAGGATGACTATTGAGGTCATTCCTTTGTCAGCTGACTTTTGCCCTCACTGCCTTTCAATACTGTTATGAGCACTGAGAATCATCAAAGTACAAGCATGCAGGATGAAAAGAGTTTGAAATGATTGTGTACAGCAGTGGCTGAGGGCCAAAGAACATTAGATAGTGTGGATGGACAGTTAAACCATTTTCTGCAAATGGATTGGAAAGTCCATGGGATAACCCCAGGGAGAGAAGGACTTGTCACACAAGAGGGTGTGAGGTCTGCATTTTGACTGCAAGGGAGTTATGGCTCAGTGATGATTTCTGAAGGGACAACTACCAGTGTAATCCCATCAGGAAAAAGGGCTCTGTAGTAGGGAAACCAGGGAACTAAAGACCAGTGTGTCTGATATTTTTACCTCATTAGATGGATGATACAGAATAGGATTGGGAAGCACGTGAATCAACATGGCCTTTTTGAAGAGTCAAAGTGCTATCCCACACAATCTTACAAACTTTCATGTATGTAACATTATTCTGCTTTGAAAGACACTTCTCTGTAGAGTATTTGAATGACACTCTTAACAAATATTAAGACAATCTTTTCCTCTACTGATGTTATGTTTTTCTCAAAATGGTGAGTTGATAAAAAAAACAGGCTCTTCAGAAGAAGGTTAACGTCACCCTCAATAGAAAGCATATCAGTTTTGTACAGAAGGCAACAACACACATTTCGTCAGCCTGTCTGTCTCAAATCCCTTGCTGTCACATATGCCTAAGACCTGTCAATTATGGACTTTTATCTGAATCATAAATTAAAGGGTGCTGCTGTTCCTGGAACTAGCAGACTTGTGAAAACAAACAAAGTTACTCTGGGGTTTTGTTTACATTCTTCAACTAGCCCTAGAATTTTAAATTTCGTGCTTTATACGCTGTGACCTTGGTCAAATTCTTGTCTGTTGTCATTTGCGTGGTAACGCTAGTGTTTGAGCTTAAAGTGAATTTGAGTACCCAAATAATCAAACATAGTTTCTGCTCTAGCTTCTATGATCTCCTTTCCACCTAAATCTGACAGATAAAAGAACCTGGGGCAGAGAGGGGGAATACATAGCAAAAGTTGCAGAAAAAATTGCTCATAAAATGTGGGTGGACAATGAGTGCATGCTCTGAGCAATAAAATGTAAAATACCTTGAAAAGTGAACCAGTTAAGTCTCTAACATGTTGCAATTTAGGATTCTAAGTGCAGGAAAGCAATCCAAGAAAGCCTTGGTTGACATGCTTAAACCTTTGAGACACTTTAGACACTAGCATTTTAGGCAGAACCTTCACCGGGCACCTGAACCTGTGCTGTTGGCAGAAGGAAATGGAGGACAACGGGGACACTTATGTGCAGGAAGGGTCTCAGACTCTAGATTCCAGTTTTGCAGTGTGTGCCTGGTCACAGTCTTCAATAAGCACTGAAAAGACGAAGCATGGGATTCAGTTAAGATCCACAGGGCAATGCTTGAACATTATTTATCTTAAAATTGATTAATGTTTTTCATTGTTCATTTGCAGTACTTCTTCTGGCTAATGTAACATCTAGGATGCAGGACAGTCTGTGTAGTGCTGGAAGCAGACCAGGACACCAGCTCTGAGATTCCTTACCTTAAATAAAAAGAGCACTGAATATACTGGCTGAAGCAAAACCTTCATTTCTACTCTCCTCCATCTCCCTTCTTCAGAAACAAAGCAAGCAAAATACCTCCATTGCCACTTTTCTTTTCCCAGAGAACCAGAAAGTCAATGTATCCGTCACACTGTCAGATGGGTCTTCGTTTTATATTAGCTGTAGATGATGACATGATGGATGCCTTAGAAACAACAGAAAGAGAGAGCAAGATACTGCAGATTGTGTTCCTTCATTTTCCTCTCTCGCTTTGCCTGTGCCTTCTGATCCTGCATGCATGTTCATATTGATTCCTTGGAGATTAGTTCCTTAAAGAAAATTCTCTGTTTACACAGATATTTGTTGGTTAGGCAATTATTCTGCTTTCATATGAAGTATTCAGGGGAGCTTTGTTCTGTAGCTTTAAAGGAAGTAACCCAGACAACCCACAACCTAAAAATTTCCACATATTCAGAGGCTGAGAGCAGAGCTGCTATTAAATACTGTTTTTATTTTTGCATACAGCAAGCACTGTGCATTCCCAGCTCTTGGTACGAGTCTGATCATGGTTGGAATATGCATTTTATTAGTGTGGTTTCTTTTTGTGGCAAGCAATCGTGTGCCGTAACAAAACAACCTAAATGGTACTTTTTTTCTGCAATTCAATTTATGATGGAAATTTAGATTAAAAGAGTGCTTCTCTTCTTTCAGCTACTCTTACTTTTTGGATGAATAGAGAACATTAAGAAGGTGAAGTAAGGAAAGAGGAGGCATTAAATGACCCACTGCACAAGACTTTGACTTGCACCTATCCGATGAACAGAAATTTTGATGGAAAGCAGAGTATGTGCTTAAAAGATTGATTTACTCCCTATAAAGGTGATCACTTTAAAAAGTCTCACACAGCACCAGCGGACTTTTTTTCCTTAAGTTTTCTAAAGTCATGACATAAAGGGGGAAACATACATTCATCTGAATCATTCTCTATCTTATTTCTAAAAGACCAATGTGTTCCTTTTACTTCTGCCATTTTTTCAGTACCATCTGAATAAGATCAGTGGAGATTAATTGGGAAAAGACGCTGTATTACTAAAACAGTATGTATTCATAGTCCCTGGGCCTGGAGGTCAGTAACAAGTGTGGTACCACAGGATCAATACTTGTACCTGTCCTGTTTAACATCTCTATCAATGACCTGGAGGAGGTAACTGGAGGTGCAGTCTCATCAAGTTTGCAGATAACACCAAACTGGAGGGACCAGTCAATACGCTCAAGGTCAGGGCTGTCTTCCAGCAGGACCTAGACCGCTGGAGGAATGGGCTGATGGGAACCGTGTGAAATTCTGCCAGGACAAAGGCAAAATCCTGCCCTGGGAAGAAAGAAGCCCACACAGTGATACAATAGCTGAGGACTGACTGTGGGGAGCAGTCCTGCTGAAAAGGACCTTGTAGACTTGCTAGACAGCAAGCTGCTGTATGCCCCAGCAGCAGTGAAGGCCAACAACACCATGGGCTGTGTGAACAGAAGCACAGCCAGCAAATCAAGAGGAGTGATTATCCCCCTTCACTTGGCAGTCGTGAGACGCCATCTTGTGTACTGCAGCGTTTCCCCCCCCCCTACAAGACAGACATTGCCAAACTGGAATGAGTCCAGTGGAGGGCCACCAGGATGCTCAGGGGCTGGACCATCAGCCCTGCAAGGGGACGCTGAGGAATGGGGCTGCTTCAGCTTGGAGAAGGGAAGGCTTTGGGGGCACCTCAGAGCAGCTTTCCCATTACTGCAAGCAGGTCATTGAGAAGACAGGGCCAGGCTCTCCACAGCAGTGCATGGTGGCAGGAGGAGAGATAAAGCTGAAGTGAGAAGTTCAGACTGGAGAAGAAAGGAAACCTTTTTCCCCATGAGGACAGTGGAGGAGTGGAGCAGGTTGTCCAAGATGTTCTGCAGTTTCTATCCCTGGAAGTTTTTGAAACCCAGCTGGGTAAAGGCCTGAGCAACAAGGTCTGACCTCTTCACTGACCCTGCATTAAGCAGGAGGTTGGACTAATGAGCTCCTGAGGTTCCTTCCAAACTGAATTTTTCTGCGATTCTATGATTGTGTTAAACGAAAAGCAAAGAAAATAGGTAAAAAACNTGTTAAACGAAAAGCAAAGAAAATAGGTAAAAAACATAGATTTAAGCTGCAGGTAAGAACGTGGAATATGAACAATGTCTTGATTTAATCTCGGTCTCCTGCAGTTTTTCATGCAGTTTTGAAAAATAAAAACTGGTTTTCTACTTTAATGTAAGTAGTTCCTCACTCAAGAGAAACACACTCATACTTGCTTAAACTGCAAACGATACAGAATTTCTAACTACACAGACTAGACCTCATAGTCTCAGACCCCGTCTAAAAGCTCAGCAGGTAGAGCAGTATCAATTAAGAGTGCATTTTGCAATACTGTACTGGCAAAATGCCCAGCAATGCAAAAGTCACTTTATTTCCTTCCAGTATAAACTTTACTAGCCAAAGAAACCCTTTTTCCTAGCATGGACTCTGCATGTGGACCCCATTATATTCATCTAGAAATGTACATATTAACACAGATTTTGCTGACTATAGGGAACTATTGCCTGCTAAACCAAGAAACCAGAATTTGACTGGTGTAACTCCACCTGTGGCAGATTTTACCAATATAGCTACCTTTATGCTGTACAAACACAGACTTAAGCCAGTGCTTATACCAGGCATTCACATCTAGTCTTGCAGAAATTATTGCCAATCATAATATAATGTGCACTAGCTGCAGCCACTTTAAAGTGAAGGAACCTCTTTCAGATGAAGAGCTATTACGAACTGGGCTGTTGGAACACTATTTGACATCCTGTTGATAAACACTGTGTTATACACTAACTTAAATAGAGAGCAAAACCAGATTGAGCCATCACTTTGTCTTCTGCACCTGGTTCCAGAGCATCACGCTCAGAAAGGAGAGGACTTTCAATACGCTCTTTGGAACAGACTGAAGTGGCAACTGCACATGCAGACAAAAAAGTACTTATGTTAGCTGGTGTTGGTATTACTGGGTGTTATGTCAGAACAAATGGTCAGAATTCAGGTATCTTTATTGCGTGTATTCAAGCCAGACTTGCTTTTCCAGGCTTTTTAAGGGCATTGGAGGGAATCTGGAAGAGTGATAATACAGCATAAATGAAAAAAGTAAGGTACATAGGCATACCTGAAATGGTACATAGTTTAAATTTAAATTTAAATTTTGTTCCTGAGCTAAATTTAAGATTTGTGCTTCATAAGACACCAAACTCATATATTCCGAAGCTGATTTCTCTTGATGATTAAAATACTACGACAGACTGGCAGCACAGCATAAGTATATTATAATATCCCCCCAAATCCTCCAATGAAACTGAGTATAGTAGTTATTAAAAGAAAGACTTTTTTTTTTTTTAATAAAAGAGATGTCAAGAGATCACTGACCATTTATTATGCTATTTACTTGTATCAGAGCAATGAAGAAAATTCAAAATATTTATCCTATAAACACATAACACACACCCTTGTGCTTTTGAAGCTTCAGGACTAGCTGTAGAGAGTGTGAAACACACTCCCACAAGCTTTCTGATTGAAAATTACTTTGGCTGCTTTTGCCTAAATCCAGTCTTGTTGGCAGTGAAGTGTGTTGGACATTAATTCCCATGAAACTAAACCACCTGCCATGTGGAGAAGTAAAAAATGTTATCTAGTATACAGAAAGTCAAGGGACGTGTAAATGCAGAATATGTAATAAATCTACTGATTTATTATTATCTGTGCTTATTTGTACATACAATGAGGGACCAGTAAAGTATTTTCTCTGGTTTATCTATGTGGTACTTTAGATGTTCAACTCTCACTGCTACTTGGCCAATACAAAAGAGTTTGTAATAATCTCAGATCTTATTATGTTACAGCAATGTTGTATTAAACAAACAATATAAACAACTCTGGAGGTGGAATACGACTCTTCCTCTCCCAACACAGTGCTCCAACCACAAAACTACAGAGTCAGGATCAGGTCTGTGGTTGCAATTTCTAAATTAACGAGTTACTAATCACGTTCTGCCATATCTTGAGTAGCAGGAGGTAAGAATGAAAAGACCTGAGGAACAACCGCTAGTTTGGCAGCACAGGCATCTCCCGGGAGATGTGGATATGAATCCCCTACTCAGTGGTGAGAACTGAAACTTAATGTCCTTTGCATGTATCTTAATGCAAAGGCTACGGTATTGCCTGGCACTGTTGGAAGAATGTAGAGTTCTTTTTCCACGATTTTTTTAAGTGAGGAAAAGGCAAGAGTTGGTTCTGGTGTAGGAATAAGAAAGATGTATCTGTGTGCCCTAAGTTTAAAACCTCAGTGACACTTCTGGCAGATAGCTATCCACGTCAGATTTCAGTTCCCTGAAGCCAATCAAAAATTGATGAGGTCACATCTCACAGTCCATCTTGCCCCGGCTACATGATTTTACTCCACTTCCCCCCACCCTGCCGTTTGGTCTGGCACTCGTGGGAGTGGGCAGAGAGCCAGCCTGGAGTGACAGCCTGGCTGAGGACTGATCACTTACTGTTCGCAGGTCAGTCTTTGAGGCACACCAGCTCCTTGAAGCCAAGCAGCGCCCAGTCGCACAGCTCCTGGTGCAACAACAAGGGAAGGGCAGCACCAACGTGAGCAGCAAAAGGTGCCTGGAGCTGCACTGTCCCCAGCCACCGTAACTCCACAACTTCCATGCGGTGGCACCAGCATTCATGTTCATTGAACCACAGCAGGGAACTTGGGTGAGCTACAATTCTCTTCTATTCTGGGTTAATTTCAGAGGGGACTTTGCATCATGGCTTACCAAATGATTGCGAAACTCTTGCGACACTGGCTTGTGTGGCTCTTGTCCCACCTCTGTTGTGTGAGGAAGCCAGATGCTGAGCCAGCATGGGGGGGGCTGCTGCAAGGGCCTTAAAGATCAGTATGCCACTGCTGAAGCCACCTTTGCACATGTGCATCTGTCTCTGGTCCTCTGTGAACGTAAATGACACCTAAATAAAATAAACTGATGGCACTATGCTCATTTTGACCGTTTTCTTCCCTAAGGTGCTTCTCAAAAGAGAAACCTTTACTATTGTAAGAAAAGTCCAAGCAGTCGTCGTTCTCCCTGTTGCTGTC